>JAODLL010006369.1:0-10038 GCA_026546735.1 Forbesichthys agassizii
GCAGTGTTTATAATTGTTTATGTGTAACAGAAACTTGGGTCCCTATTATCGTAAAGAATTCATAAATTCAGATTTAGAATTAATTTTGATAACGAGCATAATTTTAAATACTATTAATTTAGTAATAATTATAAAGGTGACTAACAGCCTATAGGAGATTAAATAGACTAATATAAACGTAGAGGTGAATGTAGATTAAATTGAATGGGCTACTAGGCTGACCATAAGTCCTCTTTTCCCCGGACAAGTTCTCTTCTTGGGACATAACAAAAACATAGCAATTTGTCGCCTCCACATCTCGAGCGTGTGGAATTAATCTTCTCAAAGATGAATTACACACAACATTTCCGTGTTGACGTCTCAGTCTTCGGGATCCGTGGGAAGCCGAATGCATGACTTGCAAAGCTGGCACGTAGGTTAAATGTCGGTGTCAGTAAAGGTGAGATCTAGAATCACACAAGCACACAGCAGCTGCCCACTGCTCCCTTCGGGGATGGGTTAAATGCAGAGGATGAATTGCTCCTAAGGGGGATTAATAAAGTTGTATTCTATAAAGGTGAAATCTAGAATCACACAATAGAGTTTGTCAAGTAAATGTACTACTTAATATGAGACCAGGTAAAACTGCTACGAAGGGAGTTTTGTATTTCACACCATTAAGCATCACAATAGCTGCCCTTATACAGCCTTGTTATAAAAGGAATTTCCCTGATTCCGAGACGGCTGTAGAAACAGGGCAGTTCCCATGCCAACCCACAGGCGCTGGGCGGTCCCAGTCTGCAGGCCCTGGTCAGTGGCCGTGAAGTCATCCAACCACTTGCTCCAGGCTGTTTTGGCCGACCCATGGCTTCGAATGCCAGTGACTGCCTCCGGAGGTTGCATAGCGCTCCCGGTGCGCTGCGCGATGCCAGCAGTTGAGCTCCGGAGATCTTGATGCGGTGTGGCTCTGGCGGACCCCCGGCGTGGAGCGGCTCACCGGCGTGGAGCGGCTCACCGGCATGGACCAGCTCATCGACGCGGGGCGGTTCCGGCAGACCCCCGGGGTGGAGCTGTCTTCCAACGCAGACCGGATAACGACCGTTTCTGGGCAGTGGGAGGTGGCTGGCCCGGCGACTCCCTGACGCGGGGTGGCTCCGGCTGACCCTTGATGTGGAGCAGTTCCCTGATGCAGGGCGGCTCCAGCGGACCACCGGCATGGAGCGGCTCACTGACGCAAGGCGGCTCCGGCGGACTACCGGAGTGAAGCGGCCCGTCGAAGCAGGGTGACCTCCGTCGTGAGAATGAGGCGATAGAGACACCCGCCCCTTAAGGCTGGTTCCAGAGTGCGGCTGCCCATCTGGGCTAGGCGGTTCCTGGTACCCAGACGGTGACAGCCCCTTGAAATCCTGTGGCACACCGAGGGGTGGAAAGAGCCTATGCCATAAAACGAAGTTGTTGCCCAGGGGGCATCCTTACCAGATGCCCGTAACACCTTAACTGGCTCCTTTTGACGCGAAGGAGTAGCGGCTCTACTCCGAGTTCCTCAAAGATAGCTGAGCTTCTCACCCTATGTCTAGAACCTGGACCTAAATTCAAAGTTCTCTTGTCTTATGTTTTCTACAAGGCACCTGTATCAAGTTTCATTAATTTAGACTTTTTACAAGTCACATTTCCTGCATTTTCACAATGTATGAAAAACCTACTTTGATAAACTAGTCCTAGACTGCTACTCCTATTCAAATTAAATTTGAATAGGATGCAAATTTTGATTATAGCATCTACAGACCAGGCTGATCACAAGTTGTTCAAGAAATTATGACATCTAAAACTGTTATGTTTATTTACTCAGTCAAAGTTTTGTTATGAGGTCACGAAATTAAAGAGGCCTAAATAATTCACTCTGAATATCCAATCAACATAATTAGTATACAAATGTATGGCATCATAATTGTTAGATTCTCATCAAAACAATTCACAAATTACCGATAATAATCATATTTTCAAGGTCCTGAGGTATCGGAACAGCTGTGAGCTTAGTGATATATATTGTATGATATATGACACAAAAACATATACCGCCTTAAATTATACTTTAGCGTTTATATCGTTGTTGGGAAAATCACACTCTTTACTTTGCTTTTTAATGGCGAGGCTTGTATTGCAATTCCAGTAACGTGTAGTTTTCGTCAGCTCTCTATCTCTCCACTGCTATCTATCTTTCCCTCCCTGAGCTCCGTGTGTTTGTGTGCGAGCAAATGAGTGTGGAGAGAGCCATGCCCGCCCCGTAGTGGAGAAGATAGCATGGAGTATCAGCTCGTGATCAGAGAAACATTGGTGAGGCAGATTGGTACTCTCAAATCTTATGATCGATTAAGTTTGCCTGCCAGCCAAAAGTTGTATTAAGTTGTATTGTGTGTGGTGCATCGCCGATGCTACTGCTGCAAAGTAAACAAAACGCACTAGCTAGCTACTTGGCAAAACACATGGACATAAAATGACATTATATAGGACATATAGCCTAACCATGACGTAGTTTAAGACTATTAAAATGTTCGATTGAATTTCCTACCTCTGTATTTTGTTTATATGTCTGGCAAGCTCCTAGAATATCCAATCTTTCAGACGAGTTATCTTAAAGAAACCACACGTTTCTCAACACTAGGATTGCCATGTTCTAGTAGCGTACATTATGCAGTCAATGGGTTATGTTTGAGTTAGTACACAATCAAAAATGTTTTATTTTAATTCAGTGTAATACATTTAGTTTAAGGGGAGGGGGGTCATTGGATTTATTTACAGGACTTGCTATATCGTGATATGTATCGTTATCGGGATATAAAATAATCTATATCTTGAGATGACATTTTGGCCTAGTGTAAAAATTGTCAACATAAAGGTGGTACGTTTGATGCTACGGCATCAAAGGACAGTCCACAGTCAGAGGCAAACTTGCTCTTCCCTGTGTAGACAGTAAAGTAACAAGTATAGCCATTGCTGTCTGCTAGCACAAACAGCTTGAATCCCCACTTAGTGGGCTTTGCCTTCATATACTGTGTCATTCATGTTTTTGCCTTTGTGTGGCAACCATCCTCTTATCGATGGACAGGTTCTGCTGGGGATTGATGTCATTAATGAGAGGCCTCACTCGGAAGAGCATGTCATATTCTGCTGCCACCTTACTGTTGTTCACAACATCTTCTGTAGGATCACTCGTGTATATTCCAAAATATGACAGAATCTGTCTCTTGTCATAGCTGAGCTTGGGAAAGAGACAGAGAACATGTGTTCCTGTCTCCAATAGTCAGCTATGGCAGGCAACTGGAGGACAGCCATGTACACAATAAGTCCAAGGAATGTATAGTACTCCAGGGGGGTGAGGGGAGTCCCCTTGTACTTCTTGCCAGCAGCAATATTCCTCTCAGCCAATTTATTGGTGATTTCACACAACAGTTTGACTGTTGAGTGACTAAGGTAGAGCTTGAATAGGCTCAGAGGATGGTCCTGTGCTATTGGACCAGGTTGCACTCCAGGTATCCTGACTGGGAGAATGAAGAATGAGAATGAAACCCCCTGATTGATTAGTAGTGATGAGAAGGTGTAAAATCCTAAATGTCAGCATCCAACTAGCTTCTTTATCTAGTTGGAGGTAAGATATTGAAGGAAATTATTTTGCCCAATTCAGCTGCACTGGCCTAATGGAAGGGATCGGAATTGGGTAGCCCAATTAAATGTAGGCCAATTCAGGCCCACTTGCCCAAAAGAGGGGATTTTAATTTGCTGGCCTCATTTGGAAACACCCAAACATGATAGACATTTGACAACAAGCTTCTCGCAACCAGCAGCGTGACAAAGCGTATTTTAAAGTTGTAACTGAGGGACAGGGGTCTTATTCCCTTGCCCGGTGTTCGTCTACTCTATCTGACCTCACCCTGTTGTCAGGATGCTTTAAAAACTCAGACAGATGCAAATTGAATGAAAATGCTATTCCAATTGGGCAAATATTCAATTCAAGGCACCAGATTGGGTGACGGATATTTCAGGGGTCTATCTCCCACTCCTCAAATCCAATGTCTAAGTTGGATCCTATTCCTTGTAGAGCAGGTTTGGGTAAATAAGGGGACCTGCCCCGCTTCTCTCCGTCACCTTCGGAGGCTGACAATCAAACATTAGTCATGGAAAAATGTAGGACTCGCAATACAAGGGACCTGAATTGGGCAAGAGTCCCAATGTAAAAGATGAAGAGTCTTTCTCCCACTCCTCAACTACGACAACTTAGTTGGTTCCTATTTTGCATGGAGCGGGGCTGGGCAAAAAGGGCGACTTGCCCGGCTTCTCTCTACCTCCTTCCCGGGCCAATTGACTAATGATCAAAGGTTTAAAATCCTTCGCCAATGCAAAGAGCCTGAATTGGGCAAGGGTCTTGAATGAAAAGCTCCCCAATTATATAACAAAATTTGGGGGTTCGAAACTTCGGACCTCGATGTCCGAGGGCTTAGCTGGTTCCTGTTTTGCATAGGTCCAGAAAGCCGAACCCTGGCCCTCTGCGACCTCGGGCTTCCGAAAATTTCAATTTCAGACCCCTTTGACAGCCTTCAAAACCTCTCATCAACACCTGCGGTAGCTGGTGGAACTATAGGAAAAAATAAAGCTGAACAGGCTTAATAGCAGAACATGTTCATGCTGTGTTCAGCCTGTGGAAAGTTACTTTGGAAAAGTATACATTGGAGCAAGCAAACATCTCTCTCAAAAGCAAGTCTAAAAATTGGTAACTGCACTAAGCCCCCTTCCCCAGAGTGTCCTTTCTTTAGTATGATTTGAGTATAATTTAAATTGTATATTTTTGTATTTCCTCTTTAATAATGTCCTTAGTTCATATATGTATCATGGTACAACAATTATCTCACCGTTTGTACAAGAATTATGTTATTGACAAGGCACCATTTTCAAATTCCATTTTGAACTGCTTCTTTTATTGGTATGGTTTGAATGTTTGGTATCAGTTTGTGTTCTCTACATGCTGTAGCCCTCCAAGATGTATTGGGTGCATAGTTAAGCCATTTGGCTTTTGTGTCTTATTTTGTTGGTGTTGGATGGTCTTGGTAGATTGTATAGCCTGCTTCTTGTTAAAAATACCCTATTATACAATTATGTTCTATCAAACTACAGTGATGTCCCTGGCGACATCACTGACATTACTTTTTTTTCCCCCAGAAAAAGTTATTAAACATTTAGTAGCTTTTTTTATATACCTTTTCTATTGTTGGACAGAACAGGTAGGGACAAACAATTTGTGGTAACAGGATATTTGAACAAATTGAAAAAATCCCACCTGCTGGATTCAAACCCTGTCTCCAAGAAACTCCTGTAGTCACAGAGGTACTGCTTAAGCCACAACTCCAGGCCATACTTATAGTAGCTTTAACCCATAGTAAAATATCCTACGGTTTAACACGTGTAAACGGGTGGATAATGTAAAGATAAATGTGCCAAAAAAAATTAACATTTGATTATGATATTGTACTGTACAATAGCTGAATCCCATTTCCCATATCCCATATGGTCAAAATAGTTTCCGAATGCAAATGGGAATTAATTTAGAAGGAAAGGTCTGACAGCAGCTTCAGGCTCAGTGGAAGGGAGGAGAGAAACTCAGGGTTTGTTGAAGAAAACCTGCTAGCGAGCAGGGTAGGTTCACAGATTCAGATCCCCGAGTTATCTGAAACAGAAAACGTTTAGTTTTTCAACAATTTCAGGCTTGGAAAATGTTTTCACTAAACCCGCTTGCTGAAATAGGGCCGATTTGTGGTATCTGTAGCTGGATACCCGGAACTGTACAATTTTACTAACTAGTTACCACAATGTAAACAAGAAGCAGCAGGCTTGGAGGTAAATTAATGCGGTACTTGAAATAAGTAAGTTAATTAATGCATGTTATTAATATAAACTGTAGCCAGATGCCTATCAACATTAAAACAGCTACGGTAACAAAATAGTTTAGACTACAGTCTGTTTCACTGTCTCAATCTGCTTTCACCGGTTTAATAATAATATATTAATAATAATAATTATTATTAATATGAAGACTCTGGAGGTGGTTGCAAGGTACCGACGGGCCCAAAGGGCTGCAGCATCTGCCGTAGCAGAAGCAAAACAGCGGGTGTGGGAGAAGCCATAGAGAAAGACTTCCGGTCTTTCTCCATGGGTTTTCTCAGGAGGGTGGCTGGCTTCTCTCTTAGAAATAGGGTGAGAAGCTCAGCTATCCGTGAGGGATTCGGAGTAGAGCCGCTACTCCTTCGCGTCCAAATGAGCCAGTTGAGGTGGTACGGGCATCTGGTAAGGATGCCCCCTGGGCGCCTCCCTTGGGAGGTGTTCCAGGCACGTCCAGCTGGGAGGAGGCCTCGGGGGAGAGATTACATCTCCACCCTGGCCTGGGAACGCCTCAGGATCCCCCAGTCAGAGCTTTCCAATGTGGTTCGGGAAAGGGAGGTTTGGGGTCCCCTGCTGGAGCTGCCGCCCCCGCGACCCGAGTCTGGATAAGTGGGTAAAGATGGATGGATGGATGGATAATATTAATAATACATTTTATTTATAGGCGCCTTTCAAAGCACCCAAGGTCACCTTATAAAACAGAAGTAAATTAACAATAGGACAATGATAGCATAAAAAACAATAATACAGTCCATAAAATCAGAAAGGTTTTAAAATTACTTAATAAAACAGAAAATTGCTGTAACCAGATAAGCAGTGATCATGTTGAGTGCCAGTTTAAAAATGTGTTTTTAATCTAGTTTTAAAAATAGAAAGAGAGTCAATGTTACAGATGTCTGGTGGAAGGTAGTTCCAGAGGCGGGCAGCAGAGCGGTTGAAGGCTCTAAATCCCATGGTGGACAAACGGGCAGGTGGTACAGTGAGGTGAATAGAGGAAGAAGACCTAAGAGTGCGTGCGGGTGTGTTAATTTGAAGAAGGGCAGTGAGGTACAGAGGAGCAAGATTGTGAATAACCTTGAAAGTGAGAAGCAGAATGATGTAAAATCCCTTGTATAAGCATTGTTTGCATTATCCATATGTATATTAAAATCTCCCAGCAATATGATGTTAGGGGAAAGCGAGCATGTGTAAGAAAAGCTGCAAATTCGTTTATAAAGTCATTATTGTACGGTGGTAAATCAGACCTGTGGAAGTGTAGTTGCAGGAGCTCAGCAGCTGTGTATTGAACTAAAGCTGTCGTTGGACTGAGTATGAGAGACAGGGCAGTCCAGGCGAGCACAACCCCTACAAGCAGTTTGTTAATCCACATAGTTACCGGTGCCTCGGTACCAGAACAAACAGACAGATGGGCAGCGGAGAGAGGAGGTAGCTACACAGCAGGTAAGCTAGTCAAAACAAACACACCAGGGATTGTCTAATCTTTTGCTAATATGACAGGCAGTGTTGTAGTCGAGACCGACTAATCCAAGACCAAGTCTTCACCGAAACCAGAGTGTTCCGAGACCGAGACAAGTCCAAGACTTTCAGGAGTCGACACCGAGTCGACCAAGACCAAAGCAGAGCGAGACCGAGACCGAGACCAGACGTTTGAGTCCTATATTGCAAGATAATGCATTGACCTGCAGTAGCCTATATTATGCATGTGTGCAATTCATCGCCTAACATTGTTAGATTAGACGTTGTTGAAATGTAGTAGCCCAGACCTAATAATCAACGCCATGAAATTAGTCTGAGTGACAAGTCCATACACGTGTACACATAGCTCCTGTTAGTGAGGGTAATGGTTGGGTATGGTACTAGACCTATTTGATGCCATACTGTTATGAATATCTGTAATTTGGTGCCAATAGTCTACCCAACTTTATTTGCTTTTGTCTTTTGACTTCATCTAATAAAATAATAAATGTATTTTCATCTTTAGAACACCGCATTGCAAACTGGACGCATGTGGGCGTGACTGGTATTTTGTTGTAAGTTGACGGTACTTTTTGCAAATCGACATATTAACGTTGGTTATGTTGACTAATCGTCCCAGCACTAACAGGCTACAATCCCCCTCACCCACCATGATGCAAATTGACATCAGGAGAAAATGGCAAAAGCTGGCTGCAGAACATAGCCTTCCATGGCAAAACGCTAGCACCCCACAAGCGAGTGAAGAGCCTTACAGTCAAAGCCTAATTCCAATAATTCAAAATAAATGTTTTTTTGTAAACATAGCAGAAGTTTATCAATGATTCCCCACTGATTACAATAACAGAAGTAGACTAATTTTGTAGTAAAAATCCCATTCCCTTTCCCATTTAGAATTTAATCCAACCTGTAGGATTCTCATTAATTTGGTGAGTTTCTTTTATCTGATAATTCAGGTCATGATCATTTAATGTCCTGGACAATGTCACATGCATTGTCAACCTTTTGAGTTTAACTAGGCATAGGCCCATCGTTGTTCAAATAGCAAAAATACGATCTATTTTTAGATCAGAGGCGGCGCGCATTGTTAACAAAGCCCAGTGTAATTAAAAGTAAAAAATAAAACAAATAAAATGTTGTCAGCTCATAACACTAGAAAACTAAATTAATTGTTTTAGTGTGGCTTCAGCTCTAGCTGGTTATGCTGGTGCTCTACACGGCGCATTCAGCTCCTACTACAGGTAGAGCTGGAGCAGAGGAAGGGTTCATGTGATTTTGTTTGTTGTGATCGCTTTCGTCATAAGGAAGTAAGGATCTGATGGATTTAGGTTAGGGGAAAAAAGAAGAAACAGAGGCCTCAAAGAGGTAAACAGTCCCGTCAGTTTAGGCATGCTTGCATTTTTGCATGCAAGTTAAGTAAAATTGGTGAAATTACGTGACATTATTTCAGCCGTCGTGCATCAGTTGCTGGCAGATCAAAAGGTAAAATGCGCAACTTGCCTTGTTGCCGTTTTCTTTCTTAAAATGAGGCCACGCTTTTGACCGCAAGATCCATCTTTCACACTGTCGATGTAAATGTATGCTAGGTTCTGAAATACACTGCAGCGATGATGCATACAGCTTGATATGCAGATGGCTACGCATCAGTTATTTCTAATAATTCAATCGCATTTTGTAACTGACAAGCAGAACTGAAATATTATTTATTTTAAAAGTACTCGGTTCTTGACATTTTGTTTTCGGTTCCAACTTGGAACCGAATTTCAGTACCCAAACCTAATTACGACATCCAGTGTTCATAACGTGGAATTCTGACATTTTTACATAATGTAAAAATACAGTATGTTAACACAATCTTGTCTCTTACTACTTTTGTATAGTTATACTAAGGTTAGATAGCCAGTTGTTAGCGAACAAGCCGCTTATACTGTACATTATAACCAAAGTAACACTGTTGGCAATTGTTGTTGAATTACTTACAGTACATGTCCTGTAATAACTAATCACATAATTTTGATCCCTAGACTCACTCTCCCCGACGCTTCCGGAGGCTAAGGAGCAGAGGCTATGTGGGTTTAGCTGTTTTGCTAGTGGGACCCATTACAGTACATGGCCTAGGTTATCGGGAAATTAATTCACAGGGTCTTTAATGAGCCCATGCTGCGCAGTGTTTCTACATTCTGAAAATATTCATTGTCATGGGGATTATAGGCCAAATAAAACAGGAACTTCAAAAATGTATTACGTTTATGTCGCATTTAAAACATTAAAACAAACAAACATTTATATATTGTAAAATGAAGTAAAGCGGTGATCTTTGTGTTATAAGCGTAAAAGTGCATCATGGTGAGCTAGTCAGATGCAACACTAATACCAGATAATCTAAAGGTTTTAAACATTAGGTTTGAGACCAAGTACACTAGCTCAAATTGATCAAATAGTCTTCTGTCTTTGCTTATGTGATACCAGCTTGAGCAACAGAGACTCAAATTAACTAAAAATACAAATTTAAAAGACTACATTGAACGAGATTCAGGTCGGGCTTCTCACAATGTTTCCAGAGGGGAAAGACACTAATTTATATCTTATGGTGCATTAAACGATGAGCCAATTCATCTGTAAAGGTATGAATTGTAAAGGTATGGTATGGTATATATA
>JAODLL010006370.1:0-10038 GCA_026546735.1 Forbesichthys agassizii
CAAACTGTTATACATTTTTATATCTGATGATATTCATACAATTTCGATTTAATTAAATATACTATTGTTTGACAAACAACCTGGGACACTTTATTGGAGCTTTGATTGTCTCCACCAGACAGATAGTACAGTGGTTTGTGTCTACATCTCTCATGGACCTCTCATGGACGTTACGGGTTCAAACCCTGCTCTTGGCATAATTAACTCTTATTTTTTAGTTCTAGAAGGAGTTTCAATTGCAGTTAGTGCAAACGCTTTGTGTAGACTAAACATTTATACTATTCATACTTTAAATATGTTATCAGTTCCCATATATTTATTAACGTTAATAACTTTACACATTGTTATAACAGACTAGGCTATACAGTAATTAGCATGATAAAGGGAACTATTTGCTGTCCGATAAAAGAAGCCTGCAGTATTTAGCGTGATCAGGTCATACAATAAACGAAATAGTAAAACCACAACTGCATATAGCCTAGGCCTATACCTTAAACAATTATGTTGTATGTTTACAGCAGCTAAAAATGTGTTAGTTGTATATTAGTCATTTTAAAGTAATTTAAAGAAAATATGTAGTGATAAGAAAATTATTTTCCCTTTACGCTTGACAATTTGCCTGTGCCTAGGATTGTACAATAATCATTCTTGGAAGGGGCATATTTTAGAATGTTGCTTTTATATGTTATATGTGGTTTGAAATGTATTAAATGTTGTGTATTGTCAACCATGTATTTTGAAATGCCACTGTTAAATAAGCTACTTTAAGGATGTTATGGTCTACAAATTTACAATACTGTCTGGTGGTGAACCTGATACAATGTTTTCCTTTTGCACGGGGGATCAGGGTTTGAGACCAGAATAAAACAGATTTCACTTCGCTGTCCTCATTTGGTTTTCCCCATTATTACATTTAAAGTACAAATATGTATTTGTTAATACTTGTTATTTAATTAAGGCAGTGCTGGAAAATGATGGTGGCCACACAAAATATTGACACTTTCGGCCCAGTTTAGACATTTTCACTTAGGGGTACTCACTTTTGTTGCCAGCGGTTTAGACATTAATGGCTGTGTGTTGTGTTATTTTGAGGGAACAGCAAATTTACACTGTTCTACAAGCTGTACAATCACTACTTTACATTGCAGAAAAGTGTCATTTCTTCATTGTCACATGAAAAGATATGCTCACATATTTGCAAATATGTGAGGGGTGTACTTACTTTTTTTTTTACAATAATACAAATAATACAAATATGAGTAGGCCTATTCATATAGGCTAACATCAGGAACTATAATAACAGTAAAATAAAACAATAAAAATTATCTAATCATAATAATAAAGCACTATAATGAATAATATTTAAATATAATATAATAAGATGTCAGTTTATGTCCAGGCAATTAGCACAGTGGTTGTGTGTCTGGCTCTCAATATGAAGGTTGTGGGTGAAGCCCTGCTATTGACGTGACTGCTCATCCTAGTACTTAATATAATGCATTATCCCTTTCTTTTTCTAGAAGGAATTTTAACTATAAGCAATACATTGCATTCAGTGCAATAAGGCTTTGTGTAGCCTAAATATTTATACTATTCATACCTCAAATATGTAGCCTACAGTGCCTTGCAAAAGTATTCACCCCCCTTGACATTTATCGTGTTTTGTTGCCTCACAACCTGAAATTAACATGGATTGTTTGAGGATTTGCATCAATTCATTTACAGAACATGCCCACAACTTTGAAGATGTTTTTTACTTTTATTGTGACGCAAACAAATGGGACAAAATAACAGAAAAAGTCAATGTGCATAACTATTCACCCCCCTAAAGTCAATACTTTGTAGAGCCACCTTTTGTGGCAGCACAGCTTCAAGTCACTTTGGATAAGTCTCTATGAGCTTGCCACATTTTAACATTGGGATTTTTGCCCATTCCTTCTTGCAAAACTGCTCCAGCTCCTTCAAGTTGGATTGCACTTGTGAACAGCAATCTTTAATCTTTAAGTCTGACCACAGATTTTATACTGGATTAAGATCTGGGCTTTGACTAGGCCATTCTAAAACATTTACATGTTTCCCCTTAAACCACTCAAGTGCCTCAAATCAAGCACAGAGTTGTACAGGTTTTGCTCAAGAATATCCCTGTATTTAGTAGCATCCATCTTTCCCTCAACTCTTACCAGTTTTCCAGTCCCGGCTGCTGAAAAACATCCCCACAACTTTGGTCTCTGATTAATGCCCTTCTTGCCTGGTCCCTGAGTTTTGGTGGGCGGTCGTCTCTTGGCAAGTTTGCTGTTGTGCCATGTTCTTTCCTTTTGGTTATGATAGATTTGATGATGCTCCTGGGGATCATCAAAGATTTTGATATTTATATTTATAACCTAACCCTGACTTGTACTTTTCTACAACATTGTCCCTTACTTCGAGTTCCTTGGTATTCATGGCAGTGTTTGGTTAGTGGTATCTCTTGCTTATGTGTTGCACCCTTTAGGGCCTTTCAAAAAAAGGTGTGTGTATGTACTGACTGATCATGTGACACTTAGATTGCACACAAGTTGACATCATTTCACTAATAATGTGACTTATGAAGATAATTGGTTGCACCAGAGATATTTATGGGCTTTATAACAATAAATATGCACATGCCAATTTTCCGTTTTTTATTTCTAAAAAATAGTTGTATGTATATATTTGTCAAGTTGGGTGAATACTTTTGCAAGGCACTGTATATGGCCGACATGTTTCAAAGCAGTGGCTCAATTGGATATGTGTGTAATCATGATTGATAGTCTCTCTCAATAAAGCGGGTTCAAAACACTAGCGATTACTTGTTTTTTTAAATAACGGCAACAAAAGCACGATATAATACAGCAGATGAGCAGAAAGTTGTTCCACTCCCTCTGCTCCTCTTGAAAACAACCTGTGCGTGTTATCGATGGATGAATATTAAAGCCTTAGAAAAACTACTAAGAATGGATGGTGTTTTTGCCACCTCCACCTTTAATCCTTTTTATGAAGGATTTATTTATGTCCAACAGTAGGTGTCTGTAGCGGTTCTGATATGCGAATGACTGGTGTTATTTAATCTTGTGAATAGGTAGTACTAGCCAACTCGAGAGATGCACGGCAGTTGCGTTGCAATATGATTATATTTGCTATTATGTCAAAGGTTTAATAAAATTGTTTGGCACATGAAAACAGCCCACTACTGCCAGAGACACTAAGGGCCGCAGACATGGATTAAGCCTAGTCCAAGACTAAAAAAGACAAATTCAATAAAAACTCCATTGAAAAATGTTCTTAGTCTAGGACTCTGCTTAATCCATTTCTGATAAACTGGCCCTATAAGGACTTACCTACTGCTAAGCACTGGCGTGCACTACTGAGTCTGTAGTGCACGTCATCATGCACAAGTTGTTTTCAAGAAAAGCAGAAAGAACAGAAGAACTCTCCGCTCATCCGCTGCATGTCTATCTAAATATCTGGAATTTGTCGAAAAATCATATCACTGTTTTTGGAGAAAATATGTACTGCGATATATTGATATTTCATTATTGTCCAACCGTCCCCCTAAGGAATAGGATTAAGGATCCTGATGCAAGGAATCACAAACAAAATGTCACTTTTGTGTTACCTACTTTCACAATATTGCCAGGAACACAGAGAGGTTGGCAGATTTCAGGGTAGCGGAACATTATCGACAAAAGCCCATTAAGTTCCAGTCCTTTTTTAAAAATTTTCTTTTTATTATGGTTTATTTGTTTTTTTAAATGTTTTAAAATATTTGTATTCTTTTTTTATTTTATTTAAAAAATAAAAGTAGGCCTATACAACGATCTTCGATTTTCTAATCACTTAGGTCTGCTCTATAGATAGACATGCATTTTTAATAAGCCTATTTGACTGCATCTTCTGCTGTCTATGATGTAGTAACCACAAACTATGCTTCTAACAACACCTTGAGAGCTGTAGTTCGAATATCACAATTTAGCAACAGTATTACAAACGTTTGTTGGAACTATGGTTTTGGGAATCACCTGCGTCGTTTAATGATGCACCGTACTACGAAAGTCCCCAACGTAGTTTCCTCCATAGTTCAGACTATGGTTTTGGGAAACACTTGTGTTGCAACTGTGTAGTTCTAACCATGTAAATTGTTAACATAGTTAGCAACGATGCCTTTGGGAAACGCATTCCTGTCTTGACTCTGTCTCGCCCTGCCTTGGTTGTTGCCAGTGATACCAACTTTGTTATTATACTGTGAAATATATCTTTGATAAAACCTCAACTCTGTAGCTTTCACTGTAACTACATTTTAACTGTTGTCTCATACTTGTAAGGGCAATTCATTATGTTCACACCTCTAATTATTAGTGCCTAAACAGTGTTTAAAAATATTTTGTTCCCATAGAGCGAACATGAGTTAGAAATAAACTTTGTCAGAGGTTGTTTGTGAACTGTTGAACTGTGTAATTACAAGAGATGGGACAGGATGGGTCTTTATTTAACCCCACCCAACCGCCTCTTTTCTGGAAAAATGGCAGATGTGGGTATTATGATTGACAGAGAGACCCCTGGGAAATGTAGTCTTGTAGGTGGAACCTCTCAATGACTTTTTCACAATTTTTAGATAACACACACACACAGTAAAAAAAAAAAATTAAAAAAATTCTACAGTTTTCCTCAATTATTTATTTTCTTTTTATGTATTTCAAAATGATAGGAAATATGTTTTTTAACTGCTTTTAAATTAATGTCCGTTTAAAACTGTCTGAGTGGTAAATGAGTGGTAAATCACAACAGGGGTTTGATTTCCAAAACCATGAGGGAAAACCAGCTCAAGAGTAGTAAGAATTCACAAGTCACAGATCCAATTGTATTACTGTAATCCTACAGCTGCATGGACATGCACGATGGGCTTCTTACCAACTCCTTCATAATAGCTGCTGTGCTGCATGTTTTGGAGTCATTGGGTGTAACCGTGTCAAAGTGTAGAATGCAAGGAACTACAGAGGCCATACTGCACGAGTTGAAAGACAGAGCCAAAAGCATCAAACGCTTTTCTTAAAAAGTTCCTCATTTTTCAGGCCCCTTTCCAGTAACTCATCACCACCGCAACCTCCTTGCCCAGTAGAGGTGCGTCATGCGAATCAAGAATCTCCCTGATGTTTAGTAGAATATATGCACTGTCAATGACTCCAAAACATGCAGCACAGCAGGGATAAATCGGGGGTTCCACATTCGGTCCATCAACTCCTCAAAATAGCTGGAGAAATAGTATACAGGGGGGTCATATAGACACGGATGCTCCCTCTGACTGGGGTGGTTAGTAATACAGCCGTTACATAGTTCGCTTCGATGGGTGGTGATCAGATTCTGCAGGAAGAACGCCACAATCTGCTTCAGAGCTGTTATGAAGGAGTTGGTAAGAAGCCCATCGTGCATGTCCTCGCTGGAAAGCAATGCTGCTGGCAGACCCGTCTGATTAGCAACTTCTTCAGGAGGCTCAGACGATTCCAAATAAAACAGTTGAGGCGATGACGGTGATGTTGCTAACCCCAATATCTCTGAAAATAGCGGTGAGTCATTATATATGCAATCTCGTTAGCGTAAATCCATTGTAGAGCTGTAGGGAGTTGTGAACGGAGCCCGCCGCTGCAACCAGTATTATATCCCATAGGGGCGGGGTGTAGGCGCGGCTACAGAACTTTCGGGGTAGTTTAGAGATCTTGGAATAAGGCACAGTGTATGCGCACAATGCTCCTCCATGTGGAACTCTGCTGAAACAAGAATTGTATATGCTCGGCCTTTTCCCTGTGAACTCTAAGCCATTCTTCTTCAGACACTTTCAGCTGGGGAACATAGTCATCACAACTTGTATATAACCCCGAAAGCGTTAATACCCCTCTATAGAAGTTAAGCCGATAAGTGACCGGACCTCTAACTTGACATACACCTTTCCAGCTATGATACATCGTGGCTTCGGCAGTCCATTCTTTTAAATCCTGAGACACAATTTGCTGAAGAATCTCCCAGTTGACGATAGTCAAACACACACTCAGATCTTCGGCGTTTTCCTTTGATTAAAAAGTCACCTCGCTTCTTGGATAATTAAAATGACAGCCCCACTCACTTCCATTTTCAAGCATCCAGCTTTCCGATAGCAAGTCCGGCGGCGGTATTTGCGTTCTATACAATACATGTTTAAGCTTCTTCGGAGTGCAGCATACATTGCACGTCAGGAAAATAGTCGATGTCATGGGGTCTGATTAAGCACGGACATAGCCTGGATTCTTCTAATGTTAGACATCTTCCAACCTTCCACGACTGATACACGCAGGACCGTCTTTATAGGCTAACAACCCTCCCCTCTGATGAATGAACACCCATCTGGATCTCTCTCACACCAAGTACCGCTATCAGAGCGAAAACATTACAAATGTTATCTATAGGTTTAAAGATAAAATAAATAGCACCACATTAACACACTCATTCTAACAAGACAAATGATGCGTATATCGACATGCTTTAAGAAAGAAAATATTTTTATAATTATTGAATTACTTTTTTAATTAATAGCTGTCACTTTTTAATCCAAAATTTGATGGAAGGTGCCCTGTTATATTTTTGACCTGGCATCTGTAGAGACCAGCCAAAGCCTCCTTGTCTTGCCTTCTTCACTGAGACAAATTTTTCAACCATATTCCAACTATATCAATCTTGGTTGTTCCAACACTGGCACCACTAAAAGTAGTCAAAATTGGAGTAGCAAACAATCCATAAGGAGGATACACATTCTGTCAGATGGTGGGTAAATGAGATTAACGGAAATGACAGACATCATGCCATAACAGGATGTTGGTGTTTAGTGATTTATTTGATTGATAATTGTTAATGGTGTGGCTTCTCACAAACCCATTTATTGTCTGATGTTTTTGCAGGACACATATTGACAAATCCCACATTTCCATATCCTTTATAATCCCTGTTCTCACTCCAATGAGAATATCATAGGACCAGCCAAAAATGCACATTTGTATGATAATTTGAGTGGCTGTGAGTATTGATGGCTGAATAATTTCTGAAAGCTGGACCGCCAAAATCATTGGAGAAATTGTTGATTCTCCCTATTCCAGTCTCATATCGACTATTACTAAGACAGCATTTTTCCACCAAGTAACATCATCAAAATATGACTTATTTAATATTTTTTTATTTGTATCATCCAGACTTGAATACTGTAATGTCCTTTTGTCTGGCATTCCTAGCTGTGCTACTAAAGTTTCCAACTTGTTCAGAATGCTGCAGCCAGAATTCTGACAAAAACACGAATGTTAAATCATATAACACATGTTCTGGCCTCCCTTCATTGGTTACCAGTGCAAGCTAGAGCTGACTTTAAGATTTTTCTTTTAACGTATAAGGCTTTGCATGGACTTGCATCCTCTTACCATCTGAGCTAATTACACCATAATAACCGGCTCGCTCTGTTGATGCTGGTCTGGTTATTCCTTCTTTGAACAAACAAAAAAAAAAAATCAGATGGCTTCAGAGCATTTGACTGTTGTGCCCCTTACTTCTGGAATAGACTTCCATTAGATGTTCTCCGTCCTAACGTTTAAATCAAGACAAGACTGAAAACCCATTTTTCACTCCATAACAGCATGTGCCAGAACAGGTTACCTTTTAACACCCTGTAACATTGATGTTTTAAATGTAGTAGTTTTAATTTTAAGTCGTTACATTTTGTGTGTACTGTGTTTGTTTCCTTTTAATTGTATTATTGTATTTAGCTTCATGATTGCCATATGTATTATTT
The DNA here is from genome assembly GCA_026546735.1 of Forbesichthys agassizii. Lineage (NCBI taxonomy): Eukaryota > Metazoa > Chordata > Actinopteri > Percopsiformes > Amblyopsidae > Forbesichthys > Forbesichthys agassizii. The sequence goes on from JAODLL010006370.1 coordinate 7,820, forward strand.
CTAAATGTGAAGTACAATGGTACCATGTTGCATGGTGATTCAACACTTTAAATAAAAAATGTAAAATTGATTGATATAGTAATGATAAAAAAATATAAGCCTGTTTATATCATCACTCCAGTTTAATAAAATGTATATTTATATAGAGGTGCTAATCCCTGCAGTTTTATTGAAATTTCCTCTTAAGAATTCGATAGGGAAGCATGCACAGGCGAACATGTACTGTATACTGTATATCATTGTTTCCCATTCTCCCTGTCACAGCTTACACAACAAACAGAAATGTGTTCTCCAGATGCGCTTCCTGGTGGCGCCAAAGACAAATGTCTCTCTTCAAGCAATGGGACTTCTATAAATACTTCTACCCAGAGGGGAAGGAAGCCTTTCCTTGATTTAGCTCACAGATTTCAATAACATGTCAATCCAGCAGAATGCCTCCCTGATGTGGAGGAGCAAGGTGACCCATACACAAAATTGGTAGCCATTTCATCCACTTAAAATAATATGGTGTGTCTGTGTTTTGATTGGCTGCAAATGACAGATGATAGAATGCATAATAAAAATAATTACAGATACTGTATATCACATAGGTTATAAACTAATCTCTCTGTTCTGTAGCCACACTGCCGATGTAATATTCCCACAATTACAATATAAATAGTAACATGGAAATAGGATCAATATAACATAAATGCCTGCAAATGAATAATATAAGTGTTTGTCGTTGTGGATGCATGCATGCAAGAATTGACTAAGTCATAATTTTCTTTTCAAGGAAGATGAATGGAGGGCTGCAGGCAAACCACACTGGCCTACGCAGCACAATTAATTAAAAAAATAAGGAAAATCCCTCACCTAATCACTGCTTAAGTCCCAAAAACAGCTCTGATTCTCAGATATAAATCAAACTGGCAGCAGAGGTCTTTACTGTTTTGTTCAAAAGGGACTTCCTTGTATATAGTTAAATTTAAAAAGGGTGCACAGCCGAACAAACAGGGGTGTGTCTAGGACATTTTTACTGGGGTGGCACAGGGGTGGCAAAGAGATTTGTGGCGGTGGCCACAGAAGAACTTATCTAATGTGCGTGTGCCAAATTATTATGGGCACTATAGGTATTAAAAATAGGCTAAAATGGAAATGTTACATGTTTGCATACACATGACTGGTGATGGGCAGTCTCCTATTTTGCATAACCTTTATAGACTAGTCAAGCCCAACAATAACAATGACAAACTTCACAATTTTCTGATCTCATTTACAAATGTTAAGGTTACTAAGGTTAATAAGTATTCAAATAGCTACAAACCAAAACAAAAAACGGTATATTATTTAACCTACCATAGCCTAAATTATAGCATATGCTATAGATTTCTGATATAATGAACACATAATACATTAAAACATATAAAACACATTATGCCTGGAAGTCTTTGATATAGAATAAAAAAATGTCTGACCATATTTAAGGCTGTTAAATGTTACGGCTTGGCTCATGGGCCGTAAACCAAACAAACTAATAATTTAACGAACTAACAGAATGAGGTGTGAATGTCTGTAGGTGTAAGTACTGAATATATGTGGTGCAAGTTGCATGCTAACTAAACACAGACACTAACTAAACACAGACACTAACTAAACACAGACACTAACCAAACTAAGAAACTAACCAACAACAATGAGGTGTGGTGCCAGGAGAGTCACACAGAAAGTGTGCTGCACACACCTATATTATTGATATGCCCAGGTGTACCTAATTTGCCTAATTAGGGCCTACCCAGCAAATAAGGACCAGAGGCCTGCTGAAACTCAGCAGGGCCATCACACCTCCCCCCATAAAATCAAGGTTATACCTTGTAACCTAAAAACACCAGTCACACAATAAAACCATACCCTAGGCCTTATTCATCCAGAACACCCACCCCTTCCACAGCAACCTTGCACAAACAAGGAGCACTTTAAGCAGAAGTGGAGATAAAAAATAATTTCCTACTCATCATACAAAATAAATAGAGATCCCGTGAATTAGAACTAGAACAAACAATAAAGACATTAGAAGCTGCCCATACTGCATTCCCACAGGAACACATGCTGAACAATCTGAGAAAAGCGAGCGCCCGCCTCCCTCGGTCTTCCTCCCCAGCATTCTGACCTCAGACCTGCTACCTGCTCATCTCCTGCCACGCCTACCACACGTGCAGGAGAGCGCAATCCCTGTCACC
>JAODLL010006371.1:0-10038 GCA_026546735.1 Forbesichthys agassizii
AGGGCGTGAGGCACTGGGGATGTGGTCCGTCTCCCCGGTCGTCCTACCCCGGCGAGACCAGCGAAACGTTACACAAAGTGTGTTATTTCTAAGTTGTGCTGCTATTTGGAAGCAGAGATGATGGTTAGAACAACGTGAGAGCGCTCTTTATGATTGTGTATTATATATTGCCTGATATAAAAAATCGGGTTGAAAAATATTTTAATTTGGGCGCACTGCTTGTTAGATTATATTGATAGCCAAGTGTCTTGGCAATTCAGACGTGTATAATAATAGCAATTGTATTTGTGTGGTTGCGGAGGTGTGGTGGGGCCGACGATGGGGAGGATCGAGATGAAGACTGCCTAAATGCACCTACTCAAATATTATACTATTAGTACTGTATGTAAAAAAGAATGTTTTTGACATGACCAATGTTATGCAGTATTAACACACATGCCCATGAGCGCAAACGCACACACACATGCATGCAGGCACGCACACACATACACACCTCTAAGTGTACAGTAGTAGCACAAGCAATAATCTCATGCATTAGTCACTGGGGATGAGGTTAGGTTGGTATGATTAATGTGGAGCCCGATAGAGATTAGACAATGCTTTTTCTATCTTAAACTCTTAAACTAAGTTGTGATTATCAGTTTTTATTCCAGCCTGTTTTCTCACATTTGGACTCCCATGTTTATTACATGGCTATAGTACTGTATTGATCTGTTTTGAAAGAATGGGTGGATAGCATTCAACTGGAATTTCCACAACCTATGGTGGTTATTGATTATTACAATTAGAAGTAATGGAATCTTACGGACAACATATGCAATGCTTGCTTTACGACACTAAACACATGGTTCAGATATTTACTGTATGCTTTTTTGTGGTGATATTCCTTTCTTACTTACTTTGATGCTGCCGAAAAAACAACCAAAATAAGTAGCCTACCGTGGTACAATAAAGGTATTATTTAGATTGCTAACCTATATGATTTGAACAATTATGCATTGTTCCCAATAGACAGTTATTAAGTGAATTGACAGTGATCATCCTGATTGCACAAAAACACCCACAGAATAATGAAAAGCAGGTAAAAACAGGTAGCGTGATAAAGAAACTGTATTAGATAAATAAACGCAATTGGCAATGTTTCACTTTCCGAGCTTACTCAAAAGGACCCACATGCAGATGGACAGCTGCAGAACCAATGGTTTATTACAGTCCACAAGCCAAGCACATAAGCAAAAGTGAGTCCAACATTAAAACCAGTTAATTTAACAACAACAAAAAACAGGCAGGAAGTAATTCTACTGGATATTCTAACTAAACTAGGGCTGCATCCGAAGAGTCTTCGCTTAAAAACATTTGACCCGAAGTCTTTGTAATTATGGCTGCGAAGTCCAATCAGTAATCTGACCCATTGTTTTCACCTCATCTTTTGGTATCGTAACTCACTTGGAAACGCAATGGAACTGATACTAAACATTTACCAGGTACCAGTTACCAGCCTAATTTTTGCCTAATAGTAAATCAAAAATAGAAGTATAGAGGGCCCAAAGATTGTAGCCTGTAGGCTGTGGCACGCCATAGAGACTAAGAAATGGACCCCAAATCAGCGCAGCAATGCAGCACATACTCATAAGACATGACATATTTATGTAACAGCTTACAGCTCAGACATCTCAGGGATGTTTGTTAGGCAGTAACGGGTTCAAGCAACTCGCTGGCATGTTTGCATCGTTCAAAGGCCTTGACGGATCACTGTGTGTGTATTGTCTCACCTCTGGGGACGTGGAGAAATTCACATTCACAGGCACATTGTAAATTCATGAGCCGCTCGTGTTTTCACTGCAGATAAAACTGCTTATTCATCCTAATGTGCACATGCACACACACCAGCGCGCGCGCACACACACACATACATTGTGGTTACACAAACGAGGGTGCCGTGAGGGTGCCTCTCACGCAGTATTCGGCAAATGTAGGCACACACACACATGCATTGAACCATATACAGCATATTGCTTTAAATATGGACTAATAGGGCAGAACAGAGCACAGTCAATGTGTGCGTGTGTTGTTGTTGTGTAGTTGCAAGAAGGTTACATCATTAATAACATGCTGAAATTAGACCTTCAGCCTGAGAGAGGCTCTGTTTCCCACAGCAATGTTGCATTGTTTTTATCTACCTTCTCACCTCTCTCTCTCTCTCTCTCTCTCTTTCTCTCTCTCTCTCTGCCCCGGCCTTTAATCACCTGTTAGCTTTAGCAAAACACTTGGAATCTTTTCCTTATAGACCCTTTTCACACGCAGAATACTTGGCACCGGAAATGGTCATATGGGCAATATGAAATTTCTTGAATTCTGGCTATTTATTTATTTTTTCTACATATTTAAGAAGTGTTTTGCAGTTTGCCACCCCCGATAATACGAATACGTCACGTCATGACACTGAAGATATGTTGCTAAGCAACTGTTACGTTATCACTGGCAATCCATTGTAAAGTATAATAATACAAACAAGTATAATGCAGTCTTATTTAATACTATAATCTATCGTTGTGTATGCCTATTGAGTGCCGATTACAATAACGTTCATGTTTTTATGTGTCTTGTGACCTTGCCCACTGTCACATCCAGTGACTACCTCCATCTTTCCGCATGTTCACTACAACTTCTCCTATTGTACATGGAATTGTAACAAATGTCAACCAAAAATGGCCATGAGAGTGAGCTTGATTACGCTAGCGAATTCCATGGGCGAGTCACACAACACAGCGAGTGATGTCAAAGTCGCATCAATTCTGATTTGACTGTTAATACTGATATCTCATTTAAAATAATCACATATGTATCCAATTTAGTACCACATATGAACGTGGCCCAGATCTGATTAGAAAATATCAGATTCAATGTGATTTGTGCTGTTCACTCTGCTCTGAAACTGAAAAGATCAGGTCTGAGTCACTTAGGGGCGAAATTGGGGCAGATATAGACCAGATTTGTGTGCTGTTTGAAGTAGACTGGAGGAGGTCTGAGCACTCAGCAGTGGGCACAGACCCCAGTGCTTTGTCTTTAAAACCATTGTGTTTAGGTTTGATTAGATGTTGCTGATCGATTCTAATTATTGACAAAATAATGTGTACTGTAGCTCATTACATTAATTGGAGGTCTGTTTCATTTAGTTACCAGTGAACCAATATATTGTACACAATGCATGGGTTGCTTTAATTATTGTCTATACTGGCACACTGGTATACCTATACCTGAATGAAGTAGACCTACAGAACAATTAATTATTGCTATACACTGGTGATTTACGGGTTCCATTTTATGGCTTGTTGGATGATGTTTGTGGCAGGAGAGTGAGTGTGCCCAATCCAACTCTACTTTCTGTTGAATTTGCAAATTGTGGAGTCCTGGCTTCTTCTTTTCTCAGGCCCACATTGCTTACTCAGTCTCTCCACCAGATGTTTAATTTACTATGACACCACTGTGTCATAATGCACAGTGCACTCTGAAGATTCAACATAGGATATTGAAATTGGCTATTGTTTGAGTTACTGCAAGCTGATAGCATAGGAACCAGTTGACCTTACCTGTTTGGAAACATGGCTTGTGTCAGCTTCCTGGGAAAATGTTTTATTTTGATTTTTTTTTTTAGATTTGACTCCTTCATTGGCGGGAAACCCAATAAAGATGGTGAGGTGAAAAGCCATGACGCCAATGTCTGTAATACCATACTGTACATTTATTGAACATTGAAAAGCCATCACAAATTAATATACAAACTTATCAGAATGCATTACAGTAGGTGAAAGATTAAATATCATGTGTTTGTGTGGTTGCCAGACTTTTCATCAGCTAGGTTAACCAATAGTCCAACAACTTAACTCATTATCTTCATAAACTTATTCCATTCAAGTTCATTGAAGATTTCCTCATAAGTGCAGTCTTTTACTCAGGAAAAATTAAAAGTATTGTACTGTTAATGTACTATTTATAATAACATAATTTCTTTAATATCCAGTTCTTATGACGTCACATTTCTATGACATTGTTAACATTCTTTAATATCTTTAGTGGAGTAAACACTTAGTAGAGAAGAGGGAGGTGTTAGGGGTGTGATTGAATGCTAAACATGTGCATGTTATATCCTTTCTAAGAGGCACTAATGTCAAAACTGTTAATTAGCACATCTCTAAATACTATAACCCATTGTAACGCATGTTCTGAAGTGTTGAAAACAGAGAAAATAGGGCCACGTTGTTACTGACAGCTAGTTTATGTTATTTTAATAATTATATTAACTTAATTCACATTTAGGCTTAATTCAAAAGTCAAAAGGTCTACCGTAGAGGAAGAACATATTATGAAGCGGGGGATAAGATGTCACATTTCTAAACTCGCAAGCAAGCGTTTTCCTGTCATCATGAGGCCTGTTCATCCATTAACATTCAAGCATATGCCCTGGTGGTCTTTGCTGGTCTGAATCCAAGGTCTAATTTAGGGCTGGTGTCTTCTGAGAAATCTGTTATAACATCCTGGATAAAGTGGTGGACTGCCAGAAACCGGCCATGGCTCCATAGGTTCTTCAGGACAGGCTTCTGGTTTGTGTATCCTGGCTCCCACCTCTGTTGACCTCAGAATCATGTCTGCAGCCACTAACTTCTCCAAGCCCATCTGTTTTTCTATAGTAGTTATATTTATATTGATATATGTAGCAGGCCATGAGCCCCAAAGCCACCTCTAATCCTGGTGTGTCAGTGGTTCTTAGTTACAAACGCTGGACATATATTTGTCACATAAAATCTATTGCGAACAGGGTATACAGTACTGAGCGCCGTGGACTCCAGTATTTACAGTAGCAGGTGGTGCAAGTGGCACTGTTGCAAAGATATACTGTACCTGGTGCGGTGCTGGGAGCTAAACTAAAAGCATACTGGGCTGTCCATAGACCATCTCTAGTGTGTGTGAGACTCACTTTGACCTTGACCTCTGTGCAGAAAAAACCAAATGTCTTCTGCACTTCAACCCTCTCATTTCTACATATTCAAGTCCTTGATTGTCTTTTGTCCAAATTTATCTAGTCTCTAAAGACATATTAACCCGTTCTGCTGTATCTATCTAATCATTTTTCTTTCTTTCTTTCTTTCTTTCTTTCTTTCTTTCTAGTTGCGATTAGGCTACTGTTCCATCCCCTTGGCTGTCTATATTTCCCAGAACCCCACAGTCCTGAGCGACACCTACTGAGATAAACGGAGCATCTGCTTGCCTCACCAGAGTGAGTCGCGACATACCTCAATAGGTAAAAACAGTCGTCTGTAATGCAACTATAGATACTGGTCATAATAGTCGGTCATACTTGAGCCACACTATAGGAAGGATACATTTTACTGGTCTTAACCTCAATGTGGATTCTTACAGGGACCAAAACTAAACTAACAGCAATGAAACACTGTCCTTTTCATGTATTGTGTCTTTTGTAATCACGGCTGCTTACTAAAGACAGTTGGAGAGACGGAGTGCGGAAGTGAGCGAATGTTTACAACCTCTGTGGATGAATGGCTTGCGTGGGCACTGGCATATATGTAAGTGGACGCTTGGAGGCACTGAGTGGGCTGTGTGCACAGAGTGGGAAGAGGTGAGCTTCTCTAGTGAGAGACAATGCACCCAGCAGCGCAGATGCAAATGTTATAAAGGCCAGGCTGTGCTCACTCTCTCCCAGTTCTGGGGTCATGCCGAGACAAAGGCAGGTGTTTGCTGATGACATCACTGACTACATGCATGTGCAAGCGACCTTTCGAATGAGCAAAGAATTCTCCTTTATTAGATGTGTTTTAAATGGCTTCCTCTCATTTTAGTATGTGACAATACGCCTGCAGTGCGATAAGAGTAAGACCATATAAGGAAGCTTTAATGGGAATATGATGGGACAAACACGCTCTCCTTTGTACATCAGTCACATATATTGATTAGAAAGCAACTCAGTAATGTGTTATCCATGTGTTCATTTTCACTGTGTTTGTAAGGCGTTGCGTGTGTGCATGTGTGTGTGTTAGTTGCAGATTCTACCATGCATTGCAATGGTTTCACAAATTATTCTGAATCGATATAGGAAACAGCTAGCTTGATTATATCCACCATGATTTTGCAATCTTTGGCTCTATATCATCTGTGCCGCTGTTTTCAATTTCTCTCATTCAGCCTGGGAACTCTCACTTGAAACCCATTAGAGACCACTATCCACATCAGCATCCACATGCTAACAGCACTTACATGTGTTCAGATAATAATCCCCATTTGGGTCTTATTCTGATTGGATTCAAGGTGGTCCGGTCACCTGCTGATGATTTTGATTGAATGCTAATGCTTATGAATTTGATTGACACCTATTGGCTGAAATAAACAGTTTTCAATTGGAATTTAAATTCCCAGACTGATCAAAAACGGGGTTATTTTAACCAGACTAAAGCAGCTGCAAGCATTTCTCAGCACTATGTTAGAGGAAGGCAGCTGTTTATGTTAAACAAATGGCTCATTTGTGAAAATTGTTTGAATTCAACAGAGCTCATCCCTCATTCTAATTATTTACATTGAGAAGAAAAATAAAGCAAGTTCAAATATATAAAGTAGGCAGAAGCTGTATAGTCAACAGCCAGTCGTAGAATATTGAGATGAATAGAGAAAACGTTTTGAGAAAAAAAACCGCTCCCTGAATATTAAATAGACTATATAATAAAACCGTATGTATTATGCCTTATAAGAGTTAAAGGTATACAGTGCGCGATTGTAAGATAATGCACATTTAGTCAAATTCACAAAATATCCCCTTGTGGTCCGCTAAACCATTCTGTGTTTGCTGAAAAAAGAACTTCTACACAGCCCTGGCTCTCTAAATCTGAATGAAAAATCTTTATTTGTCGAATAAAAGGTCTCCAAAACAGCTTTATTATTCCAACCATAATCTAAATGTGATTTAGTTCCAATATTTCCAAGGGATTGTTTTCTAAGGAGATGGAAAAGTGGTCAAACACTGTATGCAGCCCCCATGCTCGCTTCCTTTTCGTACTACTTCGTGTTTTTCCCTCTCCCTGTCGGCCGTCCCCACTAGACGCAAACCTATGTTTAACCATAAACACAGGACAATTCACACGCAAGTGTACACTACATAAATCGTAACTGTAGGACACATATTGGCTACGACACAATGTGTGGAGCGGATCTTCTGAGGGAGCACCCTATGGCATATGGCAGGGCTATTTAATTACAAATTAAAGTGGGCCAGATTTGAACAAGAAAACCTGTAGGTGGGCCACATATTTTCAGCAATTATTTACGTGAGCGCCTACAAGAGCATCCACCCTGCAGCTTGGTTAATGTTCAATGTGTCAATTCAATGGCAAAGGTTTTCTATAGAAATGTATAGGATGCCGTTAATTCCAAGTTTCTCTGACATTTTGGCTTATGCACAACAAAATAGGGGTCACGCCTACATGCGTCCAGTTTGCAATGCGGTGTCCTATAACTGAAATTACATTTGTTAGACAAAGTCACAAAAACACAAACAAAAACAAATAAAGTTGGGGAGACTATTGGCAACAAATTCCAGGTATTCCTACCGGTATGGGTTCAAATGTGACTAGTAACATACTCAACTAACATCCTCACGTGCACACATGTATGGACTGGTCACTCAGACTCATTTCATGGCATTGATTATTAGGTCTTGGCTGTAGATCAGTTAATAACTAATGTACAGTAATATATTGACTTGATTCGTATAGTGGTTCTACAGTATATTGAGCTAATGTATAGTTGTCAATCGGGTGCAATCCTCTCGTGGGCCACATGGGGGCAGTTGGTGGGCGCCCACGGACCGCCATTTGAATAGGCCTGGCTTATGGCATTGAAGGCAGAGGTGGTTTTGTTTCATTTGAGTGACTATACCTTTAAAAACAGATGTGTTGCAGTGTTTTAACCCTATGGTAACCCTAACCCTAGTGCATTGCCATGCTTTTCTTCTTACTTTGGCTTAGGATTTGCTTTGCTCTTTCCTCCACCCCCGCAGAGAATAGATTAGATCTAGAGAGCAGCCACCCTGCAAAAGAGTCTGTTCACTTCCACAGTCAGTTGTGTTTGTACACACAAACTGTAGTACTATACGTGCATGGTTACAGCCGTACTAGTGTGATAATGAATGCAATCATTTATGAAAGGCTTGTCGCTACTTAGGGATGACAGTTTTAAACAATAGTGAAAAGTATGTGTTAACGCTGATAGAGGAAAAGGTTAACAATTTTCAAAACAACAACTAAATGAATAAATTGGCTAACTACACTATAGCAATAGGTAAGACTCATCACATTTACCGTCATATTCAGTGAATGAATGGCCAGTTGAAGTACTCTTGCACATTAAATAAAACCCCTTATCTCAAATAATGGGTATTGTTTGTTTGTAAATGTATTTGTGTATTTGATGACCCATCTGTACAGTGTACAGATGGGTCATCTGTAAACCAAACTTTAAGAAGTAGCTAAGACTGTAAAATGTTAGTCCCACTTTCTGGTCATAATTTCAGCTAAATCAAATACACCCAGTGGCGTGGTGTGGGGAATAGTTTTGAGCAAGCAAAGTGATAACAAATAATCTACGTACGGGGGGGCGAGATGAGAAAGCACGCGGGACTTGCGCACGGCCGGTGCCACTGCCCACCACCCATATAATATGCTCCCTCAAAACATGCTGCCTCTGACATGCTACTTAATGGACAGTATATAGGCTACCATATGATGAATAACCTAAAATAATTCATTTACAAATTCATCTCAAGATGTGTAAATGTTTACGTTCACAATGCCAGGGTGGCTCACTTCATCTGCTGCTGTCAGATAGTGTACTATGCTGATTGCTATTGCGTACATGTTAGTAAGCTACACTTGTCAATATGGACATGCTACATGATGTTAGAACAGTATCCACAACTCAATCATTCATTCATTTAGCCTAAATTTATGGAAACTACAGCCAGCAAAGTAGCATAACTAATTCAGATTTACCTGCATGATGAGACGGGGATGATGTGATAGAGCGGTAGCGCCCGGTTCCATAGGCCTACGCACAATGTTATCATGCAACACTGCCCAATCAGTGCCCACCACCCATTTGAATATTTTCCCTCAAAACGCCACCGACTGACATACTGCTTACTCTGTAATGGACAGTAACTATATGATGAATAGTCTACATCATTCACAAACTCAGTCTGAAGATGTGTATAGTTTTGTTCAACATACACTATTGCTCAAGCTACTGTTGTTCCAAGATGGTTATGTTCTGATAAGCTGTTTATAGTCTGATCACATTTTTGTCAATATGGACATGCTACACATTGTTACAGTTAGATTAGGCCTATCCACAATTCAATAATTTAGTTATCCTAGAAAACTATCAGCAAAGTAGGGTAACTGATTCAGGACATATCAGTTGGTCTTGATACGGTTTAATACGTAACTTGAGGATAGCCTAATATGATTGGTTGATCTTACCTCTTTTTTTTAAACTCCTCACTTCAGTAGGAATGCAATATCGTGTTTCACCACACATTCGCCATTCATTTTTGAGGGGCACTGTTTCACTCATTGTAGGATATGAGAAACGAAGAAGAGAGATCACACAGATTTGGTGCTGTTCCTCCAAGAAAACAGCACATAAATACCAAAACTGTTAAACTCATTGTTATGATAAAAATGCAACTACAGACTGAAAAATCAGGGAAGCTGGGCATCCCTTGGGCTCTGTAAGAAAACGACACTGAATACACCCCTGAAATGTCCATCCATCCATCCATCTTCTCCCGCTTATCCGAAGTCGGGTCGCGGGGGCAGCAGCTTCAGTAAGGGACCCCAAACTTCCCTTTCCCGAGCAACATCAGAAAGCTCTGACTGGGGGATCCCAAGACGTTCCTAGGCCAGTTTGGAGATATAATCTCTCCACCTGGTCCTGGGTCTTCCCCGAGGCCTCCTCCCAGCTGGACGTGCCTGG
>JAODLL010006373.1:0-10038 GCA_026546735.1 Forbesichthys agassizii
AGGGTTGGGATGATGAGTGTAACATGAGTGGTGGTATTACTTTATTTTTTATATATTGTATTGTTTTAACTCATTTTCAATTGTTTTTAATTACGTAGTGTGAAGCACTTTGTGTTACATGAATTTGTATGAAAAGTGCTATATAAATAAAGACTGATTGATAAAGATTGTAAGTTTAACGTCCGATATGTTCATTGAGTTACATAGTTGGTCGTCCTGCATGTCAATCAAAACACCTCGCTTGTCAAGTATGCGGGTTTGCCAGCGCTGTGTCCCAGACTTCACGTATGCAAAGGCTGGCTCTGTGAGACTAGCCTGCCAGTAAAGGGCAGCCTGACATGTCAGCTGTATGGTCTTTTAAGACATATCCATCTGGGGAGCAGTCCATTGAAAACTGTTTTACAAGGGCCTTGAAAAAATGGGTGACTGGATGAACATATGATCGAGTAGAGTCGGGAGAATATTTAAAAATAAAATTCCATTGAGAAAAGCGTTTAGTGAGAATCTTTGCTTTTCTAATGAATTTGAATAAAACTGACACCGTATTGCAGCACCTACAACAAGCTCTAGAGGTCTCGACACGGTTTGTTTTCAAGTCGCCTTCGTCGCGCCTGAACCACGCCCGTAGCTATCAGTACGACACTAGGCTAACCGTACAGAAGTACAACGGTTTCCTAGCGCTCCACAAAGATCCTCGTCAAAGTGAAAGCTAAGCAATAACAGCCATGCTATGAGGAAGAAACTCACAGGGTCTTACTGTAGCCTCAATAGAAACTGTGATTACACTGAAGAAGAACAATTCTTAACCAGATATGTGGTCAAAATGTTTTGTTTGTTTATGTGTGTGTGTTATCATTTACTAATGGCTTCAGCCCCTTTTCTCCGAACTACCTTATTTTAAAATAGGTTTGGGATAGCAATCTTAGTCATGGATACACATGTGAGGACCTTCCACATCATTAGACTATTCTGCCGACCTGATAAAGGCATTGAGGCTGGTTTCACTTGACCCAGACGTGCTTCCCTGAGCTTTTGATTATATTACCAGAGGAGAATGCAATGGCATCCCCTCCATCTCAGTGAGACGGCTGCAGTGCCCATTAAGGTGTACTCAACAAAGGGGAAAAAAATGAATTCAGACCATGTTTCCACCTCAAAAGGAGCACATTTAGCTACGCAACATGTGTAGCGGAGGAAAACTAGTTGATGTGAGTCTTACTGAGCTCCTGGAGCTGGTTGAGGTGAAGAACCTCCATTTCCTCATCCTCCCCGGAGCCAAAGTGCAGGGCGGAGCCTTTTGCGGCGAACCAACCGCTTTTCCAATGGTAGAGGTCGTGACCTTCCTTGTAATAGAGCCGGCCAATCAGCGTGCAGTCCCCTTGCAGCATTAATCCCTCGACTTTCGATGGGAGGCAGCACTGCAGGCAAGCCAGAGAAGAAAAAATAAAATAGAACCACAAAGAGAACTTTTATTATCAAACAAAAGAACTTTAATTATCAAACAAAGTGAAACTTTTTATATTACGCTGTGCAGCCCCAAAACACAACCGAATAAATAAACAAACACACACAAACAGATCGCATCACTGTCTCAGAAGGGGATAAACCCACTCCCGTGCTGAATTATCTCCTAGCGAGTTTCCATTCCTCGAGCTCAGCCCGGGTCAGTGTGTTGGCGGCTCAAATTGAAACAGGGAGGTGGGTGTGGGAGATCCACACAGGGAGGAGGGGAGGGGGGTGTGGGAGACCCTGTACAGGAGGACAGGAGGAGAGACACATGGGGTAATGCGGTTATACCTCCTGTCGCCTGTCTGCCATCGGCCTGGCTGGGATTAAACAAATATAAAACAGGTAGGGGGAAAGGGGGGCGCACTGCTTAGTGACTCTGTAGCGGTGTGTGTGTGTGTGTGTGTGTGTGTGGTCTCATTGAAGTGGAAAGATTTCCTTGTAGATTCATCACGTGACTCTATGTGGCAGTGAGCCCCTTTCCCTCGCTTGTATATAATACTTGTGAGTTAGAGAAATATTTGCCACACTGAAAGCATTAAAACATGTTTTTAAAAATATAGAACATAAATCAATATACCACTACAACCTTTAATTTACCCAGTGATTATATATAGAGCTGGCGGGGGGGAAGGCACATTTCCCATAATACCCTAAAGGTAGACACGTAAGTTGCTGGGGAGAACATGCAAACTCCACACAGAAAGGGACGCCGGAGGTTTGAACCCAGGACCTTCTTGCTGTGAGGCCACAGTGCTATCCACTGGCCAGTGGGTTACCATACTTATAAGACTACATTTTAACAACATATTATCATATATTTCCATCTACAGTAACAGCCTGAAAAATATGAAGATTGATTTGCTCCAAGGATGTATCCTACAGTGGGCTGTACAACCGTTTTATTTGATTCACTTATTCATGTTTTGTTATGTGTGTTTGTGATCTTCATTCATTGCTTTTTCAACTGTGTAGCGTTATTGTATTCTAAGATTAGCCTAATCATAAGTATAGCTGTTTGTTCTAATTACAATGACAGAACCAATGTGCAAATAATAATAATCAGTAGTAATAGAGCCTACACATGCTAGTAAAACATGTTTGTTCATTTGTTGTTGTGTTGCATAAATAATAATGATATGTACATAAAAAATCGACGTGTCTATGTGTCATTACATTACTAGGCTATAGATACAGCCACACCTTAAATTTCCACAATGACGATTGTAATGATCTGACCATCCTAAGTTTAAACTGTAAGAAGACTAAAAGAAAAGTGGTAAATCTAGACTGGAGATTACAGGTGATCCTATAAGGTAAAGCCCATTAGGCTACATGGCAATTATTATCATAGATTACTATTTTCGGAGGTATCTAACGTCCTGCGGTAAATTGAATACTATGCTTATAGTATGCTGTAATCGGTATAACGTTTTCTTTTCACAATAAACAAATGCAAGTTACTGCAAACTGGAAATAGCCGACACATTCTGACGAATGTTTTGCTACGTTTTATATTGAATATTTAGGGATACACAATAAATTACTGCTTAAAACGATTTTAGATGGAGAGAAAACTCCATATCCGGGTTAGATGTAAAAAAAGAGCCTTGTTACATATTAACAACATACAGTGTGATGTGCTTTAAACAACAGTCCACATGAGTGGCTGATACAAAATATCCCAGAATGCAATTATGTGGCAGTAGTGTTAAGGCCCTTGTACACAAAGCGTGATGTGAAAAAGGATTGCTAGGTTAAAAGTTCAAATGCTATGGATCGTAGTCCATCTGATCCATGTTCACATGAGGGCAAGTAGCAATGCCAGCCAATGCAATATTGTTATATAAAAACAACTGTCAATATTGTCATTTACTATAATGCATTCGCCAAAATAAATAATGATTGCTTTTTCACATTGCGCTTTGTATAAACAGACCTTTATTTTTATTTGACTGTTTATTTGATTGTGTGTGTGTGTGTGTGTGTAGGTGTGTGTGTGCACGCGTCACCTTGGCCAGAGCCTGCATCCAGTCCTGCAGAGTGTCGTGTGTCTTTGCCCCAACTACGAGCAGCCTGTCAGTCTGCAGACACAGCTCCAGAGTGGACATGGTCCTGGACACACAAACACACACAGGTCATTACACACACACGCACGCACGCACACACACACACTGTTCACACTGCATTATTTGGGCATGTGTGTTGATGTAACTCTCCACTCTTAAGGTGAATGTAAGAGTGGTCACCTCGCCGTCAAAACCACTGACGGTGTACACACTACAGCGTTGCCGTGGCGAGGCAGACATCTGCAGGCAAGGGCTAATCAGTGTGTGGCTATGGCGTTGGTTTCGCTATAGCAGTAAAAAGTTACCATTTGTCCATAAAAATGTTTTTGGGTTAACATTTTAAACATATAAACACTACTATGCAGTTAAATGTTGAGACTGTTTTCTACTAGCATTAATAGCATTAGTGCATTAATCAGGTTGGTCATATTCTGAGGCTTTAGAGCTACAGTATTTGTGATACATGGCAGCCAAAAACAATTGAATGCGGCTCTTAACACCACCCACCAGTACAAATTGATGGTAGGCAATTACAAGTTTATTTATATGAATTAATTTATTACATTATATATATATATATATATATATATTTATATATATTAACTTAAATCCTAGCTTTTTATTTTAAGCTAATAAACCGCAATTCTACTAATAATATGACTACTTCATTTGATATATTCTAATGCCGCCATGCCATAACTCACTGTGTATGTCAGCAGTGAACTCACTACTTTCTTAACTTCACTTCTGTGCCTACTCCTGTGGCCTTATTCCTGCTGCTGAAGGATTTTGTGTGCCGAGAACATTGTAATACCCCCATCCTCACATGTAACCCCCACCCCAGCTGGAAAAGTTAGCGCCTAAGCCTCTGTAACAGCCCAAGAAACTCAGCGCTGAACGTGTGTGTGTGTGTGCTTGTGTGTGTGTGAATGTGTGAGAAAAAGACATAGAGAGAGACATGAAGAAAGAGAGAGGGGGGGGGGGGAGAGAGAGAGAGAGAGAGAGAGAGAGAAATTGTGAACGAGTTACATAAACTACACAAAATCTCCAAAAAACAGGAGGAGAGAGAGGACGGTTTAAACAACCTAATTTGACGGTCAGAAGTGACCTCCAAATGTTCTTGCCGACACCACTGAGTCTAAACACTCGCCGCAGATTGTCTCGACTTATCAGCAGAGGGACATACGTCCCATCCGCGTTAGCTACTGCGACACGGTGCCGCCGGTGATATGCACACGAGCAGAGCAAGCGTACCAACCGAAGCGTGGTATAATTCACGGTGTCCTTTTTCAAAAAGTTAGAGAAGGGAAATATGAATAATAATATGTATGTGTATGTGTATGTGTATATATATATATATATATATATATATATATATAAATCAGCAAAAAAAGAAAAGTCCCTTTTTCAGGACTGTGTATTTCAAAAATACTGTTGTAAAAATCCAAATGATTTTACAGATCTTTATTGTAAAGGGTTTAAACAATGTTTTCCATGCATGTTCAATTAACCATAATCAATTAATTAACATGCACCTGTGGAACAGTCGACATTAACAGCTTACAGAGAGGAGGCATTTAAGGTCACTAAAGAGACTTTTCTACTGACTGTGAAAAACACAGTTTACAGTTTACTGAAAGTAAAAACAGTTGAAAGTCAGAGGACGTTTCTTTTTTTGCTGAGTTTATATACTGTATGTCTATAACCTCCAGCCCACTCCCATTTAACAGAGAGGTTGGTTTATGGTTAAATTAAATAAAACCTTGCTTGCTGCATTGCCACATAGGCCGATAGGCTGCCATTATAGTCTGTGTGTCATCTGGATACGTTAATATTCATGAGCATACCTCTCCATCGCCCAGTGTAGAGGAAGAGGTCTGGAGGAGTGGTAGAACTGGGAGGGAATGGGGACGGGGGGTTGGTTCATCTACCAGATCGCTCGTTAACAGGATATTATCAAACGGAAGAGAATTTAAAAATAAAGCGACGCTATGCCCTGCGGCTGCAGTGCAGACAGTCTGAAAGGGAAATGCGCATCTCCGTTAGTTCACACGTATGACAACTTTAACTTTAGCCCGTCGCCGCGGCACCGAGAGGGAAAGCCAGATGTGTCTCAGAGGGCTGCGCGTAAATAGGATGGACGCTTCACCCTCTGTTTCCCTGCAACGGCATCTGCTCCCACCTTGATGGAGACCGCCTGCTTCTCCATCTTCGCCGCTAATCTCGCTAGTTTGCATGCAGTCACACTTAACACACGGGTGGTGTATTGGTGTGCGCGTGTATGTGCGCGTGCACATGAGTGTGCAGTTGAGCAGGTGTTTGTATTTGTGTGTGTGTGTGTGTGAGAACAAAACGTATATCAAACACACACAATCCACTGAGAACATATCAATGAGGTCAGAGTAGTGACACATTTCCTTTCTGGCTAAATAAGTACAATAGAACTACCCACTACGATGTAGACACAAACAATTATGGACATAGAACAAATGTTTTAACTTTAAATGACTTTTAACAGAGCAACTATTCAAATATTGTTTCAGAATCAAATCCAACAGAGGAATAAAATATGTGGCTATGTTAATAAAACTTTTGTGATGCTGTAATTATTTTTAAGATGCATCTCCCACCAACAAAACAAGAAATAAAACCAATAAAGCTCTGATGGGTATTATTAAAATGCTTGAAATAAAACTATGTAAATGAGACACATGATGCTAGTCATGTCTTTTAATCTTGTGAACATTATTATTCATAGGATTTAATGGATGTAAATAAAGTATTAAAGTTTGTGTGTATGTTTGTGCGTGTGTGTATGTGTGCGTGCGTGTGTGTTTGTATTTTATATAAATTTGTTTCAGTGGAGGTGAATGAGTGTATGTGTGTGTGTGTGTGTGTGTGTGTGCTCGTGCACGTGTGTGCGTGCGTGTGTGTGTGTGCGTGTGCCTACCCAGCTCCTGTCTCGGTGTCGCTGACCGCCAGGCTGACAACGTCGGACGTGTCGATGCGGCCAATGGCCGCGGGGCTTCGCTCTTTGTCATAGTAACTCAGGAAGCCTCCCTCCAATGTGCACCAGCGTTTCACCATGTCTGCAGCACACACACACACACACACACACACACGCACACACACAGTACACACTAATACTTACACTGACACGTGTAAATATATATGCCCAACACTGGGTAGCCGTGGGATACCATCCTGAACTTCGCCTGTCTGGGAAACCAAGAAATCCTTGCGACCGAATCCGATTAGCAACTGATCTGACCAACCAGTTTTGTGCTGATATATGTGGGCGGGGCTTAGGTGTGACGACAGCGAATGCGATGGTCTATCCTATGAGGTATTTATTGAAAGTGCCTGCCATTTCCAAACCGTTTCTGTAGATGTCTCCCTACAGTGTGTCTAGTGGTGCCAATAGGTGGCAAATCAGCAGCAGTTTAATTACACCACCTTGGACCAATCAACAGACGAGTCTCCAATGACAGGCACTTAATTGCCCTATGAACTACTTGCTGTAACAACACACACAGGGACAAATAACGTATACATCCTCTATCCCCGTGGCTAATATCTACATTACAGAGACTTTACAGACTCAAAGTGTTCGGCCTGTTTTCCATCAGCAAAAACACCATCTTGGTTGTAGAGTCGGAAAACACACGTAGTCGCTTGCTGACAGTGTGACTTACATAGTCAATGACCATCAAGTTTACCATAGCGCACCTCCTTTTGGGGAGTCAAAGTCACCGTGCCATCTGTTTATTTGTTGTGTGTGTGCGTGCGTTCCACCGCCCCTCTACCGTTTGCAGTTCCAAAGTTTCCACTTTGTATTCATCTCATGAATATGCTAATTAGGTATCCCTCCAAATAACCGTGTGTACTGTATTGTGAAGAAATAGACATGGTTTCTAATAAACCCCATGAAGCACATCACCCGGGGTTAAATAACTAACTAAATAAAGAAACGTTTACAACACTCACTCTCCAATGCCATCATCCCAAACCTCTCCCCCCAACACAAGCTCCCCTCCACCTATAAAACAATGACTTATCATCTCAAACTGAAACACCTCCCACCTTCCGGGTATATGTGGCATTTGCCGTGACAGCTGCCGTTTAATAATGTCATTACCAATCCACCTGACGGCATATAAAGTCATTGTCGCACACGCACAGCATTTAAAAAAACCATCAAGGTTGCCTGAGCAAGTCTCTCTCCCACACAAACTTACACACGACATCCATCATTTCTCACCGGGAGTCGGTTAAGGAGGCGTTTTTGTTAACAATATGACTTTTCGTGATCCCATAACACAACAAGAGTGTGGCTTTAGAAAAGTAGCTGAAAACAAAAAAAAAAAGCTGGAGTCAAGGTGTCAAGTACAGAGTTGTATGCGCTTGGTGCAACCGTAGTTTTTTATCAAACGTTAGCATATAGTACAAATAAGCTGACCTTAATGGCAGAAAAACATTTTTGTTCCGCTGCCATTAAGAGTGGAATGTCAAACAGCTGAATATACTTGAATTATTCAGCTGTATTTGTTAAAGTTTAAAAAATGTTTGTTTCTGATCCATCACATCAGTTTTGGTTCCTTGTCAAAGTGAAGTTTTGAGTTAATATGCCGTTCGCAAATAGCAAGGAAGCCGCCACGAAGTTGTGCGGCTTTGCTCGTTGGTTAAGTCGTGTCAAAGCATCCCTGTGAACCCCAAGCCATCGCCTCTCTTCCTTTGTGGGTGCTTCGTTGCTGCCTTTGCTGGGTGGCATTTATAGACTGTTAGCACAAGCGCTATTGCTTGCTAAGGGTGGCTGGGGGGAACAATAGTTCTTGATTTACAAGCAAGCAGCTGTGCCTGACGCCAGCTGTTCACACGCGTGCATTATGCACACGTGCACACACACGCACACGCACACACACACACACACACACACAGAGCTGTGTTCCCCTGGCCCAGCCGTTCACTGTAGGGGTTCACACCAAGCCGCCGGAGGCAACGCTAGCTGAATGCAAGCACAGCAACATGCTAGCGCAAGCTACATTGGGCCAATTAGCTTGCGCACTAACCGCGCTGCCTTACAGTAATAGAGCTCTGTGGCACAATAAGGCCCTTCGCTTGTTGGCAGTGTGGAGTTCACCCCCCCTCCCCACCCCTCTCTCTCTCTCTCAGCACAAATGTATCACCCGCTTGCGTTCATTAGCGAACATTTTCAAATACGCCACGAACACTCCAAGTGTGCACAATGAGCGGATTGATTAGACTAATCAAGTCATCAATGCTCCAATTAGGACAACTTATTGTGTGACGCCAGAATTAGCCAACTAAACTTTATTCCCCCTTCCCGCTAAGAGGAACAAGCTAAACTCTTTATCGGCACGTGTCGCTGCCTGCAATGCACATCTAATTTGATAGACTTCTCTACGGACTTCTCGTGTCCTCAACATTTTTAATCAACATGGCAGAGATAGCCGGGCGAACTCCACATTAAAAAGAGCCGGCTACGCACTTCTTAACTGAGTCAACCCTCTCCCTCTCTCCCTCTCCACTTCCCCATCTCTCTCTCCCTCCCACCCTTCCCCCTTCTCCCTCTCCCCCTCTCTCTTTCTCTCTCTCCCCCCCCCCCCTCTCTCTCGCCTAACAATGTTGCCACCTCATACTAAAATATCTGCCATGCAGACAGTTGCCGGACAGCTTGTCATGACGCCTGAATATGGAAATCAAGGAATTGAGGGATCTGAACGATGGCAGCTAGGGCGTCTGTGGCAGAAGTTGGTCCTCTTCATTATTCCACTCCGTGCTGAGGGAGACGGCTAGCACAACAGATATCAGGAGCAGACGCAGAGTGCTCCTCATCTCACTGCCTCGGGCCAATAAAACGGCTGTTCTAACCCAACGTTGAAATAAACTGCTGGACAAGACATATTTGCTCAAACCGTGCAGTACCTCATATCTCCAGCAGGGAGAGAAGGGCAATAATCTGTGCCAAATATATTAGCACATGGGAACCATGGAAGCAAATAAGCATAAATGTGTCACTCCCATTTCAGGAAGTTGTTGATGACATCTACACTAGGTTCTGGGTTAAAGTGATCGACGTACAAGGCTACGTGAGGGTCTGGGGCAGTTTGGATCCTTGGAAAAAGAAAGAGATGACCACAATACTTCCTCATCTTTCCATAATAGAACAGTAAATTGTGACTTCACAAAATGTAATATAGTCCAAATATCAGTATAAGTTATAAAGATGTAGTTGTATAACAACTAAAATAGAATAAAATATAAATGTGTAAAAGAAGCCAGTCGCCCAATGTGTCATATCTGGATTGTAGCCAATCATCTGTTATAAATCCTCAGTTGCTGTTTTGTTTATCTCTAGAACCAAACAGTACCGCTAACATAACTAATAATAATAATATATATATATATATATATATATATATATATATATATATATTATTTG
>JAODLL010006374.1:0-10037 GCA_026546735.1 Forbesichthys agassizii
CATGCGATTAAAAATGACACATTCATTTGAGTCAGGTGTGTTGGAGCAGGGTGACATCTTAAACATGCGATTCATAATGACACATTCATTTGAGTCAGGTGTGTTGGAGCACATCTTAAACAGGCAGGGCAGTGGTACTTCAGGACCAGGTATGGGAAATGCTGGCTTAAGCCCAGCGCCCACTGAAGGCGTCGACGCACGTCAAACATGAACAGAGCTGGGGCAGACATTTTGCTTTTTAGATTCTTGCGGGTGTGGTTAAAGTTAGAGTCAGCGATTTAAAGCTTGTAACGCTGGGATGGTGAGGCGAGTGCAAATGAGGGAAAACAACACCGATGCCGGAAAAGCGACGAGCCCCACGGCTCGTCCTTTAATTGAACTGAAAAGAACTCAAACAGCGAATACAAAATAAACAGGCGTGCACAGTCACGTAATCTAGTCAGAACAGAAAACATGACCAATAACCCACCCCCCGGTCCCGGTAGTCCCCAGCCTATATGCCCTCACACCCACACGACTGAAGGCAATCGATCTGATTGCACGTGTAAGTGTGAGGCGCTGGGGATGCGGACAGTCCTTCCCCAGTCGTACCACACCGGCGAGACCACGCCAGATGTTACAAAGCTATTACATATTTTCTCAAACCTCACGAACTGCTAGTTGCCCTTTCTGTGTGTGTGTGTGTGTGTGTGTGTGTGCGCGCACGCTGAAAAAAAAATAACCCTGTGTTTCTACACAAGCCCAGGCTCTGTAAATGGGAACACAAACAAAGTGGTGCAGACCGCACCCCACAACACTACCCCAGCCTTTTGCAATACATGTCCAACGTGTGTGGCCAAGCACATGGACACAGGGAAGCACCCGTATGACATTGAAGGGAGAGGCGTTATTGTTTGGAGCGAGTGCAAATATCAACAAGCTTTCCCCAGAATGACCTTTAAATGTGATGTTTGCTTTCCGTCCAGATCGGAGCATCACTTTTTGCGAGTAACATCGGCAGCGGCCACTTCGTAGGCATCGCGGGGACGGCAGCAGCTGCTGGCTTAGCCATTGGTGGATTTGAATGGAATGTAAGTAAACAATGGGTAATGTAGCCCGTGTAACCATTATCACCTCTAACCTTCTAACCTAGCCTGACACATTATCTCAAGCATTATCTTCATTCATTTGTTTGTTCTTGTTTCATGTTTCAGGCGCTGGTAGTTGTGGTTATCCTGGGATGGCTGTTTGTGCCCATCTATATAAAAGCTGGGGTATTATATCAGCTCCCTTGACAACAACATCAAACACAAAACACTCTAAACCACATGCAGTACATGTGTGGTTGGAGATCTAATGTGTGGTGGTGATGTGTGTAGGTCGTGACCATGCCGGAGTATCTGAAGAAGAGGTTTGGGGGACAACGTATCCGTGTCTATCTCTCCGTACTGTCGCTATGCCTTTATGTGTTCACCAAGATTTCAGTAAGTAGCCGACAACTTAGCAAGAGCTGTTGTCAAATATGATATTATATTAAAATCTTTATTTTTTACAATCAATCAGTATCATTTGAGTATTATCGTGTGTGTGTGTGTGTGTGTGTGTGTGTGTGTGGATGTTGGGGTCATAGGTCACAACGTTTGAGAAGCACAGTTTGAGCAGTGGCGGGCCGTGCATTAAACACCTAGGCCTTTAGTGATGTCCTACTTAGTCCGACTTCAATAGATACCTCTTATAATACATTCATTTATGACACAACGTGACCATGGCTGGAGAAATAGTATACAGAAACACACTTACGCACTACTGGGCATTGCATCACCTCGATTGTGTACAAAACGGGCTATTTTCTAGCGCATTTAAAAATCAATAAACACGCACCGGCGATTATAACTGTGTGGTACTGTCAAAACAAAAAAATAAACGGGTATTTAAAATTAACTGTCCAAAAAGTTTTAATAAGTCCACATAGAATACAGGCAAGCTTTAACAAGAGTGTACAGTAAATTGCAAAATCGCTGATTAATATCAGAGACCCCAACAATGACCAAAGGAGGGCAAAACGTGGATTTGGTTGCAAATCAACGTTTTGCCCTCCTTGAGTAGATATATTAGATTTCTCTCTCTGCTAACCGGGTGAGGCGCCGGTGCAGCTCGGTTGATCTGCGTTGAGCTCACAAGTGAGTAGGCTGCTATCCTCCTTCTTCTCCTTGTTGTTTTACGGCGGTGAGTGAGTATCCAATCACAACGTGACGCCAGCTATGTAGCCTACTGTCAACAACTCGTGATCTGATTGGCTATTGCAACTGTCTATCAACTGTATGTGCCCGTTCACTTACAATGCACAGACGCCAGCATTGTTGATTCTGAAGGCGTCAGGCAGATTTCATACAGCCTGGCAACACAAGCTAGCTGAATTCTGATTGGATAAAAACTCTAACCTAAAAACCACACGAACATGAAGAGAATATGTATAATATGTATAATATTTGTATATATTTAGGGAAAGTAAATTCAAAATTAAATTATATTTTATCAACTTATGATCATGATTTATGTTAGGCCTTGCTGGCCCTGACGGCCCACCACTGAGTTTGAGCCAAATGAGCAGCAGAATGTAATTTCCGTTGCTCCAAATGCTGACGTGTGGTGTCCTCTTCACCAGGCTGACATGTTCTCTGGTGCCATCTTCATCAACCAGGCCCTGGGCTTGAACATCTACCTGGCTGTTATCGCTCTGCTGGCGATCACAGCCCTGTACACAGTCACAGGTATTATCCCTGTATAACTCCTTACCGAGTTTCAAGGTGTTCCTGAGCAAAACACCTAACCCACACTGCTCCCGGTGGTCAGATGGTGTTAGTGCATGGCTTGACACCACCGTCAGTGTATACATGTGTGTGTGAGTGAATGATTGTAAGGCAATACTGTACAGGACTTTGAGTGGCCTGTAGATTAGAAGAAAATGCAGTTCTTTTTCCTGGTCTGGGTCACACCTCCTTGCTATCCTCAGACTGTCTCATTCACTCCCTCTTCTCAGTGATCTATATGTGGCTTCTGGCTAATGAAATCTTATCTTGAACGGTGGTGGCAAGTCTAGGGGTTAAAGTCTTCCTAGATGGATATATGAGCAAGACTGACATCACACACTCTCACAGCTGTTTATCTGCTGTGAAATATCGTTATTCATCCAGGTACTATGATAAGAAGGCCTATGTGTTGTTAAGTAATAATACTACTGTATCTTCATATGAGCTCAAGGTCACTAAGCTCTACGTACATTCATGTTTAATAACCACACTTAATGTTTCTTTCTTAAAGCCCTTATCGTTATTATTAGGCATATAGCCAGTTTATTAATTGCATTGCTTTACCACACAGGTCCCATATCCCAGTTATAGAGTGTGTGACGATAACAACATGCACTGTAATCCAATTCAGGTGGCTTGGCTGCAGTGATCTACACAGACACCTTGCAGACAATCATCATGATAGTAGGATCGTTTATCCTCATGGGCTTTGGTAATACACTGTTTTTTTTTTATGCTGCATGTTTCAATGTGTGTTTGTAACCAAATCCTATGTTCACATTTTTTATTCTTAATTTTAAATCTTAAACGTCATCATATAAATCACCTGTCTAATTTAGGTAGGATACTACAACAACACTCTACTGTAGGGCAGCGTGATATCGACCAAAAATCTAAAATCATATCCCAATATATTTAGGTTGAATACTGATACACGAATGTGAATATTTTTATTTTTTACAACATTAATTGTAGTTGTACATGGTTAAATCCATAGCAGAGAGGTTGTGAATTTAGCAGCTATATGAATACTAGCTGGCTACCTGTATCTGTTGGTCAGAAATGGAAATTGAGCATGTGACTCAGTATATGCTCTCTCATTGGCTACTCTGAAAAAAGGTGCGCTTCAAATGCTCACTCCGTGTCAACTTGACGAACAAATCTAAAAAGTTGAATGAATAAACGCATAATATAACTATATTTATATATACGATATTGTCTAATTTGATACCTCTTTTGAAAATATACCGATACCATGAATTAAATATTCTCCACATACGGCATACGGCAATGCCTACGGCATTGAAGGTACTGAGAGGTGTTTTGATACGATTTGAGTTTGAATTCAACAGGTTCTGGAGCTGGATCGGCCCTGTAACACTTGTGGTTACGTTAAGCGAGCCAACTTTAATATGAGCTGTCTCCTCCTGCAGCATTCAACGAGGTTGGCGGCTACGGCAACTTCCAGGATCGCTACATGAACGCCGTGCCCACGCTCACCGCCAACATCAGCGAGGCGTGCTACATGCCGCGGGCCGACTCCTTCCACATCTTTCGGGACGCCGTGACAGGCGATCTGCCGTGGCCCGGCCTGGTGTTCGGCCTCACCATCCAGGCCACCTGGTACTGGTGCACGGACCAGGTGGGTCCATCCTCCGCCCAGTGTGGAGAGCAGGCGCTTCAGCATGACACGCTAAAACCCTAGGGTGTCAACATAAGATATCGTCTCAGTGTAGCCTCACCATGCGTTCAGTGAGTGTGAACGGTTGACCAAGCATGGAGGAGATGGGCTGTAGAAGGTTGAACAACAACAGTGCGATCATTTGTGCAGATTTATGTTTCAGCTGTGCAGATGCACAAGATGATAGACAGCCTTCCATGTGACCTGTCCCAAGCCCTGCCCCTTTCACTTGTCCTACCTAGTTACTGTAACTACGTAGGACAAAACGCCATAGAAAGCTATTACGGGAAAACGGACAGTTGACGGGAGGTTCAGTCAGTTTCAAAAACTGTCATTGGAGGACGTGCAAAAAGGGGCGGGCCTTGAGAAAGGTAAATTGCAGGACATGTCCACACTGGTTATGTGAATATTCAGATTTTAAACAGTATTTCGTGCTTTCCATATCAGAATGACACAGCAAACATTTAATATGACATAATGTGGTAATAAAAAGCGACATTTGGGCTTAATGACACATAGTACACACAACTTCTGCTTATAAAACACTAACTAGGTCCCAAATATAAGTCTAAACTTTCTACATGTCATTCGCAATACTCGTCACGCCCATTAAATGGAGCAAAACATTTTGCATGTAGTTCAAGGACTTTTTTAACGTTTTTGCAGAAACGTGTTGTTCAGTAAAAATGTCCCTAGCCTCTTCCAGTCATCAAGACTACGTCACACGATGTCAGCACTGTCGAGAGGTGGGGTCGTTTTCGTTAGCTGTTAGCATTGTCACTCACTTTGTAAGGTAGCGTCCAGCGCCACCCTAGTGGCAGTGCCTATTTACAAATGTCAGTCTTAAGTCTTAACAGATTTATAAAAACTACAAAGATTTACAAGAACTACAAACAGCCAGTATGTTATTTATTAAGTTTCCCAATGACTTCTTGCGTTATTTGGTCACTGAGTTATCTAGTTGGTCGTCATGCGTGTCAATAAAAATACCTCTCCTGTCAGGTGGGCGGGTCTCCTTGACGCAGTTACCCCAGGCTGTGTCCCAGACTTTGCACAATTTAAGGCTGGCTCAGCGAGGCTACATCATATATGACTAATACCTCAGAAACTATTGAACGGCATAAAGCAGACAGAAGTCAGCAGAACTTGTGCTTTGTTTGACAGAATTCATCTTTACACTGAACAAGGTTGTTGTAGTTATTCCCAAATCAATGTTATGTATGTCTACAGTAGCCTAAAGCTTTTGGTTTTTTACCGTGAATACAGTGACTTGTCGTTTACACATAAGTGGAGTTCTATGGTTTCCAGGATACAGTATTTAACACTTATAATAGTTGATTTTTAATCATTTTTGTAGGCTACAGGCTATAAAAAAACATAAAATACACCAGTCTTGTTATTTTCTGTTGGGTAATTTAAGATTTACCACTTTACCTTTTGAGATACTACAAATCTCACTATATTTTATATACATTGAGAGTTCATGTTGATTGTCTTGGTTTTACCCAATTTGCTAAATTTTAAATAGAAATCAGCAAGATTTTAAAAACAAATACTTGATAGGATGTGATATATGATAAAAGACCCTGAATAGCCTAATTTAAGTTTAAGATTAAGTGGCACTCAATTGTAAATCAAATATAGCAAGAACACAATTACTATATTTTGTACACAGACAGACATCTGTGTCGCTGTAGCATGCCTTGCCAGACGTCAGCACACTAGCAGGACAGAGACAGGCCAAGTCAAATGCACTCCGAGGTCCAGATAAGATAAGACTCTCTTTATACCAACAGGCTTTTCTCAGGTGCAGATGGATTGTTGGTGATTCAGATAGCCCACTCCAATACACAACGCCTGTTTGGGAAAAACTGTTAGCGATTACACAGGAAGCACATTTAGACACAAGGACTCCACGGTTGTTATCTCCTATGTCATTATAGAGCATTATTGATAAAAACCATCCATGGATGGGTGGATGGGTGGGTGGATGGATCATACATTCATCCATCCATATATATATGAGTGGATGGATGGAGGGATGAATCATCCATTGATCCATCCATCTATCCATCCATCCATATATGAGTGGATGGATGGATGGATGGATGGATCATACCTTAATCCATCCATCCATCCATCCATATATGAGTGGATGGATTGGTGGATGGATCATACATTATTCCATCCATCCATCCATCCATATATGAGTGGATGGATGGATGGATCATACATTAATCCATCCATCCATCCATCCATCCATCCACCCACCCATCAATCCATTCATCCATATATGAGTGGATGGATGGATGGATGGATCATACATTAATCCATCCATCCATCCATATATGAGTGGATGGATTGGTGGATGGATCATACTTTATTCCATCCATCCATCCATCCATCAATCCATTCATCCACCTGCCCATCCGTCCATCCATCCATCCATCCATTCATGGGTGGATGGATCATCCATCCATCATTGTCTAATTTTATAGAGACGAGAGGATAATGTCCTAACAACGGTGACGTTCAAGTGTAAAAACATAGGCGTGTGTTGCCATTGACCTTCCGCTGTGCCTGTATGCTGTTGTCCAGGTGATCGTGCAGCGCTGTTTGTCGGCCAAGAACCTGTCCCACGTGAAGGCGGGCTGCATCTTGTGTGGCTACCTGAAGCTGCTGCCCATGTTCCTCATGGTGTTCCCTGGCATGATCAGCCGGATCCTCTACCCCGGTGAGAGCTCCCCTCCCGCCGCACAGCACGAGTCTCCTGATGGGCCAGATGGGTCATGGTGACCCGCGACCGTCTGGCAATTCGTCCATTGAAATGGAGCAAGCAGTTAATTAAGAAGTGCACGGTATTTCAAAATGATGGACCTGATATGAAAGCGAGAGAGAGAGAGAGAGAGAGAGAGAGAGAGAGAGAGAGAGAGAGAGAGAGAGATACACACACACACACAGCCAGGAGCAGACGACCTCCACTAGAAGCAGTTAAAACATCTGTCAGCACGGTAAACAGTTCGCATGATTTCTGTTTGGGCGTGTTCATATAGCTGACAATTTTTTTTCCAAGGTAAATTGATTGAATGTTATTTATATCAAACAACACTGTTGTCTGCATGTATTGCTGACTATGGTTAAGTATAATGGTCTGGTAAAACCTACAAATAAACAAAGGTATAATATATGTATTAGAGAGGGAGAGACTACAAGCGCTAATTGAGACCAGTGGGTTTGTAACCCCCATTAGTTTGGAACTCCTAATCTCTCTCTCTCTCTCTCTCTCTCTCTCTCTCTCTCTCTCTCTCTCTCTATCTCTCTCTTCCAGACGTGGTGGCCTGTGTCGAGCCGGGGGAGTGTATAAAGCACTGTGGAGCCAGCGTGGGCTGCACCAACATTGCCTATCCCAAGCTGGTAGTGGACCTCATGCCGAACGGTGAGTGGCAAGTCAATTCAATTGTATTTATATAGCCTTTATTTACATTACAGTCTCAACGGGCTCCCCAAATATTCGATAAATGAACCAGAGCCGCTTCAATAGTATCAGGCCAGACATTTTACACCATCACACACTAAAAAGGAAATGTAAAACTGTGTTCGCTACTGTTTGCCTACTTGAACACACCTCTAGTCTCCAACTGCGCTAGCTCATTAGCATGTTAGCTTCACAGTATCAGTCCGGACACTACACACCATCACCACCACCTCAAAAGGAAACCTAAAACAGTTTGAAAATGTTCGCAATCGTTTGCCAGTTTGCCAGCTATTTTCCAGCTATTTGAACTGGTCTTCAACTGCACAAGCTAGTTAGCATGTTAGCTTCAATAGTATCAGGCCAGACATTACACACCACCATCACCACCACAGGTTCTCATCATCTGGTGTCCTGCAGGCTTGCGAGGTCTGATGTTGTCCGTGATGCTGGCGTCCCTGATGAGCTCGCTGACATCCATCTTCAACAGCGCCAGCACCCTCTTCACCATGGACATCTACACCAAGATACGCAAGCACGCCTCCGAGAGGGAGCTCATGATCGCCGGCAGGTAGAAACACAGCGTTCTGCTGCCTACTAGTGTGTGTGTGTGCGTGTGCGTGTGTGTGTGTGTTCGTTTTTTTTTTCCCATTTTCATTTCATTGCTTTTTCTGTTCCATTGTTGTAATGCAGTGATGCAGGCTACTGCACATATAAATGCATTTTCATTGGTGGTTCTGCTAATCTGGTGGCGCGTGTCCCTAGACACCAGTGTCAACAGCAGCAGTGATTGATCCACTGGAGTTAATGCAATTTACTGATCCAAAGCCCCGCCCCTTTAACCTAGTCTAACCTAGTTACTGTAACTAGGTTGGACAAAACAGCATAATAGGCTATAACAGGAAAGCAGACAGTTGAAGGAGCTTCTGTCAGATTCGAAAAATGCTCAACTGTTATTGGAGGACAGGTGAAAGGGGGCGGGGCTTTGGATCGGTCAATTAGAGAATGGGCCCACTTTGGCCCAACGTCTGTCCTAAACCACGGATTGGTTTAGAAGTGGTCACCATTTACTAATATACCTTTATCACAATGACCAGACTTGCTACCAAATGAGGGTTACACTTTCTTCCTGTATAGACAAGTGAAAGATAATCTTAAATTGCTTTTAATAAAATTCTTTAACTCGCTTAAAGTGTAACTGCACCCTAGCGCTGAGCCTGACTCCACCCACTACAACTTGAGTAAGGGGAGTAGAGAGGCTGGGGAGGAGGACAGCCATTAACATTGATGTTAACGTTTGAATTTGATGACGTACCAATGAAAACCAGCGTGCGTGTGTGTGTGTGTGTGTGAAGAGTGTTCATCTTGGTTCTGATCGGCGTCAGCATAGCGTGGATCCCTGTGGTACAGTCCGCCCAGAGCGGTCAGCTCTTCGACTACATCCAGTCCATCACCAGCTACCTTACTCCGCCCATCGCTGCTGTCTTCATGCTCGCCATCTTCTGCAAACGTGTCAATGAACCCGTGAGTTGAATCTTTAACTCGACCCGTAAAAGCCCAAAACAAATGTGTAACAACACGATTACTCATTTGGTCGATTACAGTGTGAAGCACACCTCCGGCCATGTCTGATTATTCCTTTTAGGACTTAGAGCTGGTCCTGTAATAGCAACAACAAGGAAGCCACACAAGTCGACCTTTTATAGAGTCAATAGAGTTGTTACCATGGTCACTGATTTGGCAGTACAGTATGGTCGATGCTCTGTTATGTGTTCCCACAAGGTACGTGTGAAAATATCTGCTCAAAGTGAAGTTTAATTTATATTGTTCCTTGAGGTACCTGTAACATTAGTTCCATTGACATGTTCCAATTGGAATTGGGTTAAAAACCTAACCCGTATGAAAGTGCTCTTAAACACCATAAGGAAAGAGAGGAGTAGTATAAACAGTTCCATAAACCGATTGAAAGAAGTATTAAACCATGTGTAATATAAACATCCATCCATATATCCATCCATCATCATCCGCTTATCCAGAGTCGGGTCGCGGGGGCAGCAGCTTCAGCAGGGGACCCCAAACCTCCCTTTCCCGAGCC
>JAODLL010006375.1:0-10036 GCA_026546735.1 Forbesichthys agassizii
ACATTCACAAACGTTTATAGTCACAAATGACAAGCTCCACTGAAAGTCTTTCAAGCAATCACACACACACACACACACACACACACACACACACACACACACACACACACAAACAAACCTACATGTACAATTAGAACAACTAGGCCATTTTGCAGATACCTCTATCCAAAGCGAATCTTGCAATACTGCAAACAATGGTCACAACAGAAAGACCAAAACCAACTGGAAATACAATATATGAGAAGAAAGGCAGATACAGCCCCAGTTTGTTGTCATTTATAAAAACAGACCCTCCCAACAAAATGGAAACTTAAAGCCTTTTTACACTTTTTACACCACACAAGAAGAACAACATTAATTATATGTGTGTATGTGTGTGTGTGAGTATGTGTGCAGTTGTGTGTGTGAATGTGTAGTTGTGTGTGTATGTGTGTGTGTGTGTGTGTGTGTGTGTGTAATATACATGTGCGTGAGGGAGGTCAGTCGTTGGGTCACCGTGGCTCCCAGTCAGTCAGTAAAACAGACGTGAACACACATGGACAGGCACAGCCGTGAGGACTTACCACTGGTGCAGTTGGAGCCCCCCCAGCCGGGCTCGCACTGGCAGGTGCTGGGGGCCACACAGCGGCCGTGCACGCACGCCTCTGTGCACTGGGCTGACAAAACAAAGGCAGCATAAGGGGGTCTATGCTAGCAGGTAGGGCTGCTCCATTATGGAAAAAAGTCACAGTTATTTAACACGTTTACTCATCGACCTTGGGAAGATGTTGCATTTCCTGCCCTTATAAAACAATGAAACAGTGAAAGTAATTAACTGTCAAACGTAATAACTTTCACTTTCACCCCGGGATGCCTGCGCGCGCATGTCATTCAGAACACAAGACAAATCTCAATTACATTGTTTCGTGATTGTTTGGAGATTAAATTAAAATCGTGATTAAAATGTGATTAATTGCACAGCCCTACAAGCAGACATGTTCACGATGCAGTACTGTGAAGAGGCTAATGACTTGGTATAAACATGTTACAGTAGCATAGGCTCACAAATACACACTAAAGATTGCATTTTTGGACTAACTTGTCTGCACCTGTTTTTTCAGCTCAATTGTTTTTCGCTGAGATTATAGTCTGGAAACCCTGTTGGCTTTAGCGTTTTCACAGCCACCCTGCTGGCGGACCCATCAGGGTGAGGTAGTGAGATGACGTTGAAGTCAAGCATGTTTCAAAATGGTGGTAGAGCTAGATGAGCCGATCAAAACAAGTGTAGCAACGCTAATTGGTTCAATGCTGTTTCAAAATAGTTTCAAAATTAACCAGAGGTCTACTCCTAGTAGGTTACTGTACGACTGTAAACACTTCCCAACAGAGTGTGACCAGACTATTTTCACAGAGTGAATATTGTGTCTGGTAACACCAGGCTAATTACTGCTGCATATGTCACACAGTACTCCAATACTTTAACGTAGCCAGGAATGAGAATGTAGTCATCAGCCACCACGCCGTAAACTTTGCAGAATCACTGAAAACCTTTGAGAAACCATAGAAATGTTCCCCCATGCAGTACCCAGTTTTTATGCTACTACCGTTTAAAAGGAACCCTATTTTAATGGAAACTTTAAAAAACAATACATTTTCCAATATTATCTATTGACGTTCAATTAGGCAAATACAGTTTATTGCAACCAGATTTGTCATCAGGAAGGCCTGGATTATTATACATAAAATACTCCATTTCCCATCTCCTTAATTTTAAGTTTTCTGGGGGAATCTCACTACAACAGAGCATTTCAGATGCAAAAGAAAGTCCCCTCTAAAGCCCCGTTAACAGAAGCGTAACCATGGTCAATATCTTGTCATGTCTCCTTATTACAGTGTCAACATTTCACCCGGCTTTGAAGGGCTTAGATAAGGGCTTAGATAAGGGCTTTGATAAGGGCTTTGATATTGGCTTTGATATGGGCTTTATTTCATGTCCACAGCAGTCCAGGCAAGCGGGGGCAAAGCAAGGCATTAAAGATACTTACGAACACATGTCTCCCCGCTCTCAGAGAAACCAGGACAACATTGGGACTTGCGGCGGTACATGGTCTTTGCCCCCCTGCGATAAGCTGTCCGATAGCTCACCCTTCAAAGCCATGAGGGGCGGGGGCAGAGAAAACACAGGCATGATAAGATAGTTCACATTTTGTAAGGTACCAATCAATTGGCAGCACGCACTCACAATAGTAAACAATGGAAAAGTAATTTGCTGAATTTATTCTTCTTTTGACCAAAATATGCTTGAGGTTTGCTTACAGATTTCAGAATGGGGGTTGGGGGACCCCCCAAGCCCTCCCTCCAAAAGAAAATAGGCCACCTTATGATAATTATTTATTTTTATGCTCTATGATATTAAATGTCTTTCATAGCAAAACTATGAAACACTTGTTGTGGGGCGTTGTGGAGGATACACCTCTCACCTGTGTCTGGTGCATTTGAACCAGTTGAGGATGTCGGTGCAGCTGGTGTAATAAATCTGGTCGTAGGGATGAGCGTAGGACTCCTGGACTGTGACAGAATAGCTACCGGAGAGGAAAACAAAACCAGAGAAAGCTGCTGTCAAACAATGACGAAAAAAGGAAGTGTTTGTGAAAGGGTAGATGCTTACAGTGCAACACGATTCACGTGTGGTCTTGTAAAGTGCACCTTAACCTCTGTGCGATCTAATGAGGGCATTATTAAGATACTTATGTGTATTCAAGTAGAACAAGAGATCAGCTTTTTCACCCCTAATTGCCCTTTGGTGTAAATACACAAGTGAAACAGTAACCATTTCCAAAATATCTAAAAGATTATGTCTAGCACTAGCTCACACATGGCTGTAAAAAAAGCTCTCCTGTGACATTCTTGTGAACAGTTATGACAACAGGCTCTCATAGAGACATGCTCGCATGTAAACCTCTGAAATGGGCAGAAAACAAATTGGAAGAAAATAAAAAGATCATAATCTTAAATGTTGCTTTCATAATCCTACAGTAGCTTGAGAGAAGCCTTCATTGTCGAGGCCCTATATTAGTTAGATGGCAGATGAGAATTTAGTTTAACTAAAGCTGTTTGAATGCTCTACAGCTCTGGTACAGCTTTTATGTTTTGCTATCACAAAGAATAATACTAAATAATATATATATAATACATTATACTCAAATGATTGATCCAGGCTGATTATTCTGACCCTTCTCCGATCTCGTTTCTTCACGTCAAGACAATAACAAATTGCCACACACTAATAGAGGCTAACTGCAGCTGTTTCCGCAGATTAGTTGGTGAAAGTGAATCTATCTGGGAAAGCTGCCTGTGTACCTTTGTTCTTTTGAGACGCTCTTAATGGATTTCCAAGCCTTTGCCACATTGGGAATCATCACGTAAAACAGTGTATTTATTCACTAGTTTCTTACTGCGATTTACTCGCCGGTTCTTTCTGATGAAAAACTAGTAGGTAAGTAGAATAGTTGTTCAATAGTGAGTCAACCAGGTTCAAACGATACAAAATGCTAGCCATGAAGGTATTTGCTCCGTCCATCCGCTCTCACAACACCAGTTGACTTCAACTCATTATTTCCCTTGCCCTGCAGGAGAAGGTTGGTAGTGCATGGAAGGACTATGATACGCGTGTGTGCATGTGTGCGTGTGTGTGTGCGCGTGTTCACGTGTGCGCGCGTGTGTGCGTGTGTGTGCGTGTGTGCATGTGTGTGTGTGCGTGTGTGTGTGTGTGCATGTGTGTGCGCGTGTGTGCATGTGTGTGTGTGTGTGTGTGCGTGTGTGTGTGCATGCATGACTGTGTTTACATTTGGCAACTAGCTGCATGTTTTACATTCCATTATGCAGTCTCAATTTATTTAGCATGAATCTTCTTCTGATAAAAAATGTCAGTTCTGCTGCCTGACTTTAGGACAGGATTATTATTATTATGTGATTTGGTATGAATTGATAAATAAGCCCTGTAAACAAACACTTCACTTAAGCATGAAGCCACATTCCCAGATACTGTAGTGTAACACGATTTATTTTGTTGTTTCTCTGGCCAAGCGGACATTGTTTTAAATGACAGTGGTAAAGATGGCTGACCTCTCCCAGTGGCTGCAGACATTGGGGTCGTCGAGGTTGAGGGAGGATGTGGTGCGCAGCAGGAGATAGAAGGCCACAGCCAACAGGATGGGTAAGGGCATCTTGGTCGCTCACCTAGAGGTAACAGATACAGAAGCATGTTTATGATTACGAAGTATATGAGCATATTAATGGAACACTGTAATAGTGTTACAGCACCCCCAGCATATCGCATTTGCAGCCAACCTCACTGCTTACTGTATGTTTGAAACACAACTGTGCATGAGAACCAGTCATTCAGATATGTTTGGTGTGATTTTGCATTAAATGCAGTATTAATAAAGTTAAAGGTTTTGTGGTTTTGTTCATGTCAAGATTCGGACATGCCTCCTGATGTTTTTGGGCTACCATAATCACACTGAGTTCAGCTAGTTTATCAAGCTGCCTGCTCTTCCCACAAACAGCTGCGCCATGTGCAGAATATCCGTTGACAATGCAATGTCCTTTGTAAAGTGAGAGGCCTGCCATAACAGAAAACCCATCAGATGAAAATACCAGCAGTCAAATAATGTTATTCTGTGTATCTGTTCTTTAATATCTATTTTCTATTACACTGTATTTATCCACATGTGCGCATGTGTAAACAAGAGTAAGCTTGAATCAAACATAAAAAGCATATCAACGCATAACCTGCTGCACCTTCCGCAATTAATATGAACAATTATTTTCTATTAAATATTGCCATATCGTTGATACATATAGCCGGATCGTGCACTTTTATAACTCTTAAAAATATGTTCAATTCAAACAGGAGAATGTCGTGAAAGAATTTTGAAAACATTGAGTGTGTGTATAGAGGGTAGTCTGGCTGCTGATCACCCAATACACCTCCTTGCTCTGTAATTCACCTTGTGGGTTAGATTCTTAGGTCATATACTTTTACCACATGATCAGGGTTGGGTAGGTTACTTTTTTATTGTAGTCCGTTATTTACTAGTAGTTACCAGACTAAAAGTATAATCAGTAACGTCATTTTTGGATTACCTAAATTTAGCACACATAATCTGAACTAAATTTCTTTACATTACTTTTAGATTACTTTACACGCCTAAACATTGTTCTTTGAAATGCCATCCAAAGCAATTTACCTCGTTGGCAGCACCAAATATTTATATTTTCACGACCGTTTATGTTGCTCAGCGGATCAGATAAAAGTAGAACGAAATTTTAATTTCCAACAAACATGTCAGGTTCACTCTCTCCTGCCAGTGTCATGTGACCAGAGACACTGGCCTCTACCTGGAGTTGGTCCCCGGGCGCTGCACAGCGGCTGCCCACTGCTTCCATGAGGGATGTGTTAAATGCAGAGAATAAATGTTGCTACATGTATGTGTATGTGATGATAAAAACACCTTTACCTTTTTTACCTTTATTGATTGACGTTAATTCAAGGTTAATAAGAGAGTAGCCAATTGTTTTATGTATCTTTTCTTCTGCTTTTGTTTAATTTTGTATGTACTCCTAGATGTAATCATCAAATTTGTTTTACCTGTAATCAAATTACACAGTTTTTGCTGTTAACTGTAATGGATTACAGTTACTGATGTTTTGTAATTAGTTACAAGTAACTGATTACATGTAAATAATTACTTCCCAACCCTGTACATGATAGTGTTCATGTATCACTCCAGCTGTCTCTCTGCACTAAAGAAGAATAAAAGAAACCTAACTAAACAACAAAGAAGTAACCTAACTAGATTATCCCAAAGCCTTTGTCTAGCCTGCTCCTGCAGTATCAGTCGATGATGGAAATCTGCAAGATGTCTTCAGCGGTTGTAAGGCTATTGACATGGTGTCTGTGCTCTAATGGACACACCAGGACCTCTGCGCTCTGGTTTCATAGTGCTGAGAGGGCACAGCTGCACCTACCAGCACAGACAACCCCCCCCCACCCCCCACCCCCCCCCTTCCCACCCCCACCCCCAAAAGGCAACTGCACCCCTACAATAACAAGGGCAACACTGTGTGAAAGCCCTCCAGACACATAACACATAATGAAACAGATTAGAGTGGGGCTGTGTAGCTTTGATATACTTCTCCAAGCAGTCCACTACTGACGCCTCACTGTCCGTTCACAAGAGGCTGCCAGGAAGGCTAAACTCTTTCAGTCAAGAGGCCGCAATGAGGCCACGGCACGAAATGTTCATCTGCTATTATAAAAGCAAAAGTTGAAGCTAGTTGAAGCAAAATGTCTTACAGATACACAAGTTTCCCCCCACAACCCACCTATCATGAATCCATATGTGATATTGTGAGCCTCTACAGGTATACATATTACCACACGAATGTAATTATTACATGTTCGGTATTCTTCAATGGCAATATGTATTTATAATATACTGTATTTCCAGACAGAATAATCACAGGCTTGTAAAGAAATGCAGCCAAAACTCTCTCAATGTCAACATGCAGTAATGAGCAGTTCATCCATGAACAAAAAGACAAGTGCCAAAGTGCCAATTCCAATAATAATCTCAATGATTCATTGGGATTATTATTGGAATTATTTTAATAGTCCAAATTGTTTTGCAACTATACCCAGGGGTACAACACATGCTGGGTTGGCATGAAGATACTGTATATTGAGACAGGAAACTAATGGGTAAGCAAAGGCCCATACATGTGAGTCCATACATATATGTGTGTGTGTGTGCGCGCGTGTGTGTTTGTGTGTGTGTCTGCGTCGGTGTGTCTGCATGCATGACTCTGTGTGTTTACATTTGACAACTAGCTGCAGGTTTTACATCCCATTATGCAGTCTCAATTTGTTTTGCATGAATCTTCTTCTGATGAAAAATGTCAGTTCTGCTGCCTGACTTTAGGACAGGATTATTTTGCAGTTCTCACATGCAGTACCTTAGTTAGTCATTTGGTATGAATTGCTAAATAAGCCCTGTAAACAAATGCTTCACTTGAGCATGAAGCCACATTCCCAGATATTGTAGTGTAACACGGTTTCTCTGGCCAACAGGATATTCTTTTAAATGATGACACAGCTGTATGAGTGGATCCTCTTGCCCAGAACTCTACACACCATTTCATTAGCCGTGAAACTCATTCGACACATTCAAGCACGCAAGTTCTTACAGAATGAAACATAGTTGGATAATGACAAGGATAATGAATAATTGGTTTTGTAGAACAGCAAGACTCTCCTTCAGTAAACCTCCTCATCCAAGGTAGCACAGCTTCCATTCTAGACTTGGCCACAGTTCTTGTCAACCAATCACTAAGATCCTATGTAAGGCTGCCGTCACCAACGGGAAAGACGCTTCACAAATCCAGCACATTCCAGCAGGCACTGGGTAATCTGAGGATCACTGAGAGTGAGAATCTGAGAGTGAACTGAAAGATGGGACGCTACATTGCAGTATCTCTGCATTTCAGTGATACTACATTGGTACTCACTACTAGTGATTCACACAATATGAGTCTGCTACTGTCAGATTGTGTAATATAATAATAGTCTTCACAGTAACTGCTTGCAACTCTTTGTTTGGCTGTAAATCTGAGATAGACTCTTGGAACAAAGCACACATGGCTATGAACAATTCCCATTGCTTGTACTGTATGTAGACAGAATTGAAGATTAACTCCATGCTGCCAACTCTGGCCAATTGAACACACTACATCAGCTATAGATGTTCTATAAATATGTTTTAAATCACAATAGAAAAACCATAAGAACTGTTTGAGCTGTTAAGGCTACTTACTGTGCAAGGCATAATGTTAAGGCTTTCAGTGACGTTAATTACTCTAATAAATTATTAAATAAATTAACTCTAATAAATACAAGCACAAGATTAAGTTTCAAACAAATTAATTTTACTTTGAAGAGTAACAATACAGCTGCTCAAAACTTATTCCAAACATTAATATTGCATCAAACAACTATTTGCTATGTTATGAAATAGTGAAGTGATTGGTCTTAAGCAGAGAAAGGCATCACACTCTCTCTGTGTTATTAAGCAAGCCGCAGTAGCTGCATGTTAGTAGCCTACATTTGTGTATGTGTATACAGTGTGTGTGTGTGTGTGTGTGTGTGTGTGTGTGTGTGTGTGTGTGTGTGTGTGTGTGTGTGTGTGTGTGTGTGTGTGTTTGTATGTGTGTGTGTGTGTGTGTGTGTGTGTGTGTGTGCGCGCGTTTGGCCCACAAATCATTTGTTTTGGTCTGGGATGCTGGTGTATGACATCTAGTGGCAAAAAGCCATATAGAAACACTTTAATGAATTACTTGAAAATGCTAGGTACAATAATCATTTTACAAATTATCTTTTATTTCATCATATTTTAGAGTCATCACGTAGCTGCATTGTCTCGTCAAATCATTTCACTTTTATTAAATCGTTCTCCTTTTGATTCTGTCTACTTAGAATGTC
This sequence comes from Forbesichthys agassizii, assembly GCA_026546735.1. Taxonomy (NCBI): domain Eukaryota; kingdom Metazoa; phylum Chordata; class Actinopteri; order Percopsiformes; family Amblyopsidae; genus Forbesichthys; species Forbesichthys agassizii. The sequence continues at coordinate 8,522 of JAODLL010006375.1, forward strand.
AGTTATTGTGAGATTATCAAAAAATATAGCTACACACTGTCCACAACCAAGCAGACTTTGTGTGTCTAAGCTTTAGTGTGATTGACAGGCTGAAATCTTACAAATCTAGGTGGATCTACATGTCTTCTGCTGATGTCTGTTTCAGACACAGTGTTATGGCTGGCAAAGGAAAAGCAGTTCAAGCAGAGTAAAAAGCACAGTAAATCCTCTATAACTATTTAAAAAGCTTACCTTTTCAATAGAATAAGGACTATCTTCACCAGGTCATGAATACGTAATATGATGCGATGTGTAAAACTCCAGACCTAAAAGAAAACAATCCCTTTGAGCAAATAAGATCCAAACTGCAGGTTCATTCATGTAAAACGTTGGACCCTCGTCAACAGTAGCCTATTTTGAAAAGAAATGCAAAAAATCCGATTCCTTGAGGTAAAATATGATATTGACATGTCACAGGCAGCAATAGATAAATCCCAAACATCCCATGAAGCGAGTGAAAATTATCTCAAAACACTGGTCCGGCTGCCATTACCTCATCTCACTCTCAGCCAATGAGGACTAAAATTGTGATTCGGTGCTGTGTCGGATTTTTTTTTCTGAGGACGAGAGCGCACATAAACTATGGTGGGCCAGAGACATCTTAATTGTTTAAGATATTAAAATAATGAAAAGACCAAGTCATATTTGTATCCTTCTTTTCTTATTGTGCTCATGTATTATTATTAGTATTATTATTATTAGTAGTAGTAGTAGTAGTAGTAGTAGTAGTAGTAGTAGTAGTAGTAGAAGTATATGGTTATGTTGAGAGTATTTAATTTATTTAATATAAAAAACTTTTTTTTTTATTATATTAGTTTCGGTTTTGAAAAATGTTAGTGGAATCAATGTAAATTACCCAAACACTCCAGACCACGGTATGGCGCAATGATCTGTAGCGTTAGATGACAAGCCCGCGTTTAAGAGGCTGCGAAGAAGAATCTGTGTCCGTAAATTGTCTTGTAGGCTAGTGGGCTAAAATTATATTGCAATCATTTTGAATACCGGTCTGATGTTAAATGTTTATCCATAGGGAAGATATAGTTTGCAGATTGGTTAAACATGATCGTAATTCTAACGTTCTCTCTCCCCATCTCGTTGCTTTTTTAGATAAACGACAATGCGTTGTCTAATGAGGCACCTCCAGCTGTCAAAGAATTTCGTTTATATGATTCAAAGACCCTTTTCACAAAAGCCACTGCCAACATTAACACTATTTACAAAGGTAGTAGGCCTAAATGTTTTTTTCTTTTTTTTTGTTGTGCAAAATAAAAAATCTACTAAACGTGTCTTAATTAACTGCCTGCAAGAGTCACATAAGTGGGCTTTTTGCCAACTTTAAAGGCTACTGAAAATGTATTACCGGTCATTTATTAATATATATAATATATAATAATGTATAGTATGTGTGTGTATGTATGTATGTATGTATGTATGTATGTATGTATACATATATATACATATATATATATGTATATA
>JAODLL010006376.1:0-10036 GCA_026546735.1 Forbesichthys agassizii
TATAAAAAAAAAAAAAAAAAAAAAAAAAAAAAAAAAAAAAAAAAAAAAAAGATGCATGGCGGTGGTTATGTGCTGTCAAAAGTGTGAGGTCTTTGTTTGACCTCTGACCATTTATTCTCTAGTGAACCATAGCGACATCCATCTGTGTCTTCAAGAACATTTATCTGTGGAAAAGTTTATTTCTGCTGCATATAATGCTGCAGGCTAATGTAAATGGTTTCTCTACAAACACAATAGTTTTATTTTAGAAAGGTTAAAAGGTCTTTACTTGAATTGTTGTACTGCCAAATAGGCTGTAGCTTGGACAAAAAGTGTAATGCCTTCAACGGTTTTCCATACGGTATAAGCTAAAAGGGGCCACTCTTATTGTCCCACTAACCTTATAATGTAGCTGTTTTACAGAATCACAGCCACTAAAACATCCATTAAAGATTGTCTTCATTGCCAAATATCTTACAGGTGCTATATCATGGGGATTATGGAACTACATTTAGTTGAAGGCTTATAGCTTTTGCTTACATTTAGGTTACAGTAGGATTTTATTGAATCGCATTGCTATGCCCAATTGTTCATATATTACCTTTTAAAACATATAACTGCAAATTTTTACACCATACCATTGAAACTACGTCATTATTAATTGTATCATGAGTTTGTGTTTTTTAATGTTCAGGGCAAAGCATATTTTGGACACAGGATAATTGTTGGAGGCTCTGGGAGACATTAAATGCCTGCAGCTGAAACTACACACTTAGTCTTAATCACTGCAGCCAGCCTGCACAGATGCACATTAGTGCATGTGTGCACACATTCTATGAACCAACAGTTCAGTCCTTTGATAGAATAAATGATTCTATTGTTTTTACGGTTTCATTCCCATACTAGTTAAGATACATGTCTGTGTACAAAATAATATGTAACAGTGGCATAAACACACACTCAAGTGCCAAAGTGTTCCCAGACCTTGAATCGCCTGAGACGAACAATTAAAGTCACAAACAGCACCCACGGTGCATGAGCATGAAATTGTTCTACATTTCAATGTTATCAGAGTCGCGCAGAGTTCAGAAAAGGCAGAGGAAGCAAAACAAGACCTGGCTATCAGGCCATTGAGTTAGTATTGCCATGGTGATATTTACAAGTGTGATCCTCTAGAGACAGAGCAGAAAAGGCGGAAAAGATTGTTTTAGCTACAGCAACAAATATATGAGTGTTAGAGGCCAAGCATACATGCTAATTAGGTGTTGCCCATGTCTGGCCCAAAGCACCAAATATGCTGTTACCCCTGCAGAGTCCCAGTCTCCAGTCCCCAGCTCCACAAATATAGGTCTCAGTCTCCCAGCTCCAGCAGGGTCCAGGCCCCAGACTCCCGGTCATACTGTCCCAGCTCCAGGCCTCAGGCTCTGGATCCCAGGTGCTGGGATTCAGGCTCCAGGCTTAACCACAGCCCTTGGCTAAAGCCCTTTACCCTTGCTTGGTTTGGCTGTTCCCTGGAGATCTTGTGGCTGTGTTAGCTGTTAGCAGACCTCTCTGATGGGTGGAGCGCAAAGACCACTTTCACACAAACGCATGCACACATACACACACACATGCGCATGTGTGCACAAACTCACTAAGTAACTGAGGAGCAGACATGTAGCATAACTACATTGTCCTCAAGTTCTTTAGCCTTTTCTTAGCTTCCATGTTTCCATGTTTTTATCACATCCCTTTTAATCATCCAACATCAGTTCTGTGTGTGTGTGTGTGTGTGTGTGTGTGGGGGGGGGGGCGGTGCATAACTTGGTGCGTATGTGTGTGCATGTGTGTGTGTGTTCATGCAAGGTTACCAACCATGCTTATCTGCCACTTGGCTTAAGAACTTCCTTCAAAATGTTTGTGCTTTCATGCTCTGGACCAGTGGATTGGAATGGATTGTTTGTGCATGTGTGTGTGTGTGTGTGTGTGTGTGTGTGTGTGTGTGTGTGTGTGCAGTATGTGAAGGGTGGGGGGATTCCAGAATTTGAGTTGTACGGTGAGGCCGACAGATGTGGAGACTCTGATTCAAAAGCTTTCTGCAGGCAGAAGAGCTTCAAAAGGCGACTATTTCCCACTATATTGTCCTTCCCTGTTCTCCATTCCAGTGGCGTTCCCTCATGCCTTGGCCTGAAGCATGAACTTCTCCTTTGGAGTTTTAACAAAGGCTGGGATCAGATGAGTCAGTGATTCACTGTCATGTTGCGCCTTCCGTTATATACCGCACGAGCCACATATCTTTCATCCATCCTCACCTTCATCTCTCCACGTCAATCTGTCACGCGTCACCCGCTCACCCAAACACAACCTAGAAAAACGGTATGTCTTTTATCTTAAGCATATTGATTAGTAACAAATAATAAACTCCGCACAGAAAGTAAGGACATTTGTGAACACTTGCGGGATCAGCTTGGGCGTGCTGTTTGTGCCGGACCAACACAACCACGTTGGTTAAAAATACCATCCCACAGCAGTGTGTAACCAGGATGCTGATGAGAAAGAGGTGCCAGCCTGTTGGGGCTGTGTGTGGTTCTTACACATGCCTCACGCTAATGATGTTTGTGCTTTCATGCTCTGGAGCAGTAAATTGAAATGGGTTGTTCGTGAGTGTGTGTGTGTGTGTGTGTGTATGTGCGTTTGTGCGTTTGTGCGTGTGCGTGTAAATTGTTAAATTGCCTATATGTCTTGTTTGTTCAGACTTCAATCATCAAATCCACCAAACAAAACGGTTTGGCGTTGTCAGCAAAGCTTTGGTACATGTTTCATGGGTGCAACCCACATACTCAGCTCTGCTGCTCATCCCACAAATGCATGTTCCTAACAAATGTGGCACATTTTAAAGGTAAGGTCAGCTATTGCAAGCTAAATGTAATCTCCTTGCATTTCGTTATTTTACCGCTCTATGTGCGTGTTAAATAAATAATCTGATACTTCAACACAGCCCTGGCGCCTTAAACAGTAACATGAACGAAGTGGCGAACACCGCTCGCATCAACAAAGCCGTAGCACTACGCATTGCTTCACAGTGCATGTCGATGTGTGAGGAGGCGCTGCGGAGGACCGCGGAGCGATACTGTTTTGATTTGTGCTTGAAGTTATCAAGTGCTATCGAGAATGACTGACCCTGCCTTTAACAGGGAAATCAGTATTTCCAATGGTATAAGATATATTGCCAAGAAGCATTGTTGCAACAAATAAATGATCTACCAAACAGAAATGTGTTTTGTTTCTTACAATGTTAAGGTATGTTATGACTTCACCTCAAGACCACTCAAGTGTCCCTTGGCCCCTCTCAGGATCCTAGACTCCATGTTGGGAACCTCTGCATTGCCATGCTCTATGTCTTTGTTTCCATGGGTGTCTCATTGCATTGATAGCATTCACGGCTCTACATCTGTGTCTGGTGCAGATGGTAGTGGTCAAAGCCTAGCGGCAAAACGTTTTCCATGCCTAAGATGGTCATATTCATAAGGGGGGGACACCGACACAGCATAAATCTCATGTTGCTGGCAGATAAGTGGGCAGATAGACTGGTAGGTCTCGAAGGCAGAGACCCTGAATGAGTCTGGATTCCACTGTGAGGTGTGTGACAGCAACGGAATTTGTGACTCTGCATGAAAAGAGTTTTTGAGTGCTTAAGTGTTTGTCTAGATGTATGTGTGTGTGTGTGCGTGCGTGCGTGCGTGATGATGAATTGTGCATTCATTTGGTTGGTTTGTCTATTTTGGTGTCTATCAACCATATTACACATATACTCCATTATGGTATTATGCCACATACTGTATACAATATCTTCCCTATAAACAAACGTTATCTGCATGTGTGCCATACACATAGTATAAACATAGATACAATACATATATATACAGTAGGATGATGGCGTTTGTCTCTTTAGTATACATGGAGTTTCTTTCTCTGCCAAGTTTGGGAAGATGCTAGCCTGCTATATTAAAGCTCTGTTTTTGTGGGAGTGAGCGGGGTTAACCCCGACACCATGTCCTATTATTTTGACTAGACATGGAGCCCGCTGGTGTAAAAACATCCAAGTTCAAGTTTAACCCTTTATTTTGTCCCCATGGGGCAATTAGTTTTGCAGAAAGTACCACATGACATACACAAAGTTTAGTGAATGATTGTAAACATTCCTAAATAAAAAGAAATCACCAATACCCAGATGTGGGCGATGTTGGTTAAGGTATGAGTAAAAAATATTTAAAATAGAAATAAATAAATAAATGTATAAAAAAATAAATACAAATTTAAAATAAGAGTAAAACCGTGCGGACCACATCTCATCAACAATAAAATAAGAAATAGAATAACAATTCCAGTGTGAGCACCTTGTTAAATAAACAGTGTTTGTGTAATGACAGGTACCATGACTCATATTGTCCACCCTCTGGTCTCTGGGATTAACGTTAAAGTGAAAATGTAAACATATTTTTCTGTTTAAAATATACAAAGCAAACAAGCCGTGTGTCCTATCAATATACTATTCAGTCTGAGAGCATGTCAGCAAGATTTGCTGGTAAGTTTGTATTCTGGTTGAACTGTTCAGGCTAACCACCCAAGCAAGCTAATGTTAGCATAGTTTATCAATGGAAGCTATCCTTTCAAAAAAAGAAGGTAAGCTATGAACCACTTGTTTTAGGGTTGAAACATTTTCCTACATTGTTCTTTTGAGGAAAATAAATTAATTCATGCAGCACTACAGCTTTGCACGCAGGAAATGATCCCCTAGGCATAAATGAGGCATGTTAAATGTTGGGCTATAATCCTGCTGTGTAGGTGTGGTGTGTTTCTGAAGGAGAACCTGTACTTAGTAAGTAGTCTTAGTAAAGCTTATTACATGTACTTTTAGTCAAATTAAAACTGCATTAATAATGCTATTTTCTCACGACAAGGCCTATGGGAGTCAGAAGCACAGCGTGAAATTCTGTACACTATAGAAATTGTGTTTGTACAATCAAACCAAAGTGTTCACAATACAAAATAAGGTAGGCATGCTTACAATTCCACAAAAAACATGCAAACCTAAATACAAACACACCTAAAAATTCTAAATTCAATAAAGAGACAGGGCGAGAGAAAGATATTAATTTCTGCCTGGGCTCATTTTGTTGAAATATTTCACGAGTATTGGCAGCAGTTGTGCTGTGGAAGACAAAAGGAAATGAACCGCGGCTAACGGAGCCAAAGACAACACGCACTGTGAGAAAGTCTCGCTACAGTTTGTTCTCTGCACAGCGAGAGTCCATCTCAAACTAACCTATTAAAAACCTATCTTGGGGATGTATGGAACGGATATTCCAGTGTGGCAAATATACTGATGATTGTGATGTCACATTTGTTGCTTGTCCTAGAGACTCATTCAAACTCTCAAAGCAGAAATATAAGGCCATGTGTCAACGAGTCACGAGACACTGATAATGATTATGTGATTAAAATGCCTAATTTTCCAAGGTCCAGTGAGCAAACCCAGTTAAAATGTGAACACAACTTGTTTTATTTGTTTTGGCTAACTTTATTTCAATCCTGCTATTCAAGTTTTGAAGTAGAGCCATTTTAGAGAAAGAGGTAAACATTACCTAAAATGAAACCCACGCGTGGTTACTAAGATTTAATGAGCGAAGGATGGGTTGAGAAAAGAAGTTGGGATGTTCTATAAATGAATATTCCGGTGTGCCAAGCTGGACTGGAGGGCAACCCTATAGCTCTGCTCTGAATCACATTTTTCTCCCACACTGCATCCTGTTTATGAGAACCATGAAGCACTTGCTAAATGATAAGTCTGAAGCAATACACATGACATCACAAATGACATCACAACTATCACTCTTGTGTCTGTTTGTGTGTGTGAGCATACACTGTACTTGTGTATGTCAACCTTAGGCCTACTTATCTCCTTATCATTATACTAGGTGTGTTTTCTCATATTCATACAAACGCTGTCAGGTCAGCACAGTGATAAAGGAGACATGCAGCATATATACTGTACACAGACATGGCGAGAGATAAGACCTTGTGACGCTTAAAAGACCACCGCCCTTACATGCAGCGTAAAGCCAACTGGAGTGGTTTCAGATGGAAGGATGTTGAACCCAGTGACAAGTGCTTCTAACACAGGGCCAGAATGCTGCCTCTGGTTCCCATCAGCTACCAATGTATCACACACCCAGCAACCATGTTGTGCTGTGGCCTAAGCCTTCCCCTCACCTCGGTCACACACCGTAAAAGAACTATTCAAATACATGTTCATTTTATGGTAAAAAAAAGACACAGCAGCTGTGGTTGCCAGAACTTTACTCTAAAATGTACAGTATTTTCTACAGTGAAGTACCAACATATATTTTACAGTATTTCTCTACTGTATATGCTGCAGAATTGATCTCAGCGCCACTATTTTTTCAGGCGGGGAGGGGCTGTCTTGCTGTCAAAACAATGTGCTCTGTCCAAATGTTTCCGCCCCCCCCCCCCTCGTATCCCCCCTCAAATTCATCCCCAACCCCGAGACCACTCAATGTCACCCCAGACACACCTGACACTCTTATCCCCAAAATGTTACTGGTTCTTCAATTAATTCATTCATAGGACACATCGAAGTCTGTCATCACGTGTCTGTTGCTGTGTGACCACCGTCACACAATACTGAACCCTCATTTACTGCATTGGTACCCAGTGAAATACTACACATGTCCATTCTAGCACACCACAATGACTGCAAGACAGTGCCTTTACTGTATAGCACAGTCTATCGGTCTATTGCAATTGTAGGGTTGGTCATACTTGGAATAGGGCAAATAAATCCTTGGGATGGAAGGGAAAATTGTCTGTCTTCTTGACATAGATACTATGGCTATTGGTTGATGGGTGGGGTGGGGCATTAGAGATGAGGTAGTGTACATGATGTAGGTTAATGCTTCATGTTGCATGTAGCCTGTACTACAAAAAATATGCCTTTGCTTTTCATCAGAAAATTACAAGGCTGAAACTCTACTGTATGTTTCATTCGTTTTGGTTGGCTTCCAACAGGATTACCTAATTACCTCCTTGCAGTTAGAAATATTTATTCATAGGTAAAAAGGCACATTTCATTTGAAAGGCAGAGCACACCTGTGCGTGTTTGTACAAAGCAGAAAATATAGTAGCCTGTGGCCATACTGTAGGCCTACTGTATCTAAGCACTCAGCACTCTCTCGTTCGTTGCACAGCGCTGAGGTAGTCTGTAAAACTGTTGCTGTTAAACCGTCATTTTATAAATTGCTGAACAGCGAACACAATTTGCCCTGGAATTTTGTATCGCGAGAGCTGAACAGAAAAGTTTTGGAAAACTTTGAGTAGGGCAGGGATGGGGAAAGGAAAGCTCTGCTGCGAGGGAGTGAAAGAGGGAGCGAGAGGGGAACTTTTACCATTCTCATCCTCTGGAATGCCACTGACTTCAACACATGCAAAATCAAGAGAAAACTAGATGCGCATCAGAAAAAGTTATGATGCGCATCTTTTTATAGCATTTAATCTAACCGTTTGACTCACTGGGGTTTCTTATTTTAAAACCATTATCTTGACGATTATTTAGGAAACGCTGCAAGTAAAGGAGACGATCCTCAGTCGGGTCTGAGGCGTAGGCTATCTCCTGTTGGGGAGAGAAGGTAAACGTTCCCTTAATTTACTGAATGTGAATTTACTGATTATTTTACCAAATAGTCTTATTGCAAATAGGTTTGAGTTTTTTTTTTTTCATAAGTAAATTGTAATTTCCCTTCATGTAATTTGTATTCCCCTCAGAGTAGAAGTTGTTAATTATGTGCGCACAAGTGGCTTTACGGATTTTATTGTGTTGCAGCTTTGACTCGAGACTGTGCAGAGGACGTTTCGTTTGGACGGGGAAAAAAGTCGTTTTAATTCAACCGAGCAGCGTCAACGTTGCGAACTGTTGAGATGCTGGACGTGTGTGGAGGACGGCTGCTTCAGTTAGCCTTGGTACTGTACACGATAGCGTTAGCGTGTGCCGAGGTTGGAGAAGCTGGAGAGTTGGAGTCCACCGGAGACAGTGAGGTGATAGCCAACCCCCCCGATCTTAGAGCAAGCAGGGCTAAGAGGAGGGGAGCAACGGACCATCTCAGAGGGTAATATAAAACCTGACCTATTAGGCCTGCATAACCATCTGGTCTTGATGTTTATGTTCCTTTTAGTTCTTCTCTTACAGTATCATCTTTAGTTAAACGACCCAGATTTAGGAGCAGGTGTCTGCGTGCCCATTTTATTAATGGAAGCCTATGGCCTATAGCTGTGAAACAGTAAACGCCATAGACTAATGTACCGTTTTATTAGGAATGCACTATGAATAGTTTGAATACAAGTGATGGGAAGTTTAGAGCAAAGGTTAGTAATTAAATACTGGCAAGACTATCACATTCCTGCTGACTGCAATAATAAATTACATCCAAACAAAGGAGGCCATTGGTCGTGTGCTGCTGTAGGAATGTCTTTTACACAGACAGACAGACAGACAGGAGAGAGAGAGAGAGAGAGAGAGAGAGAGAGAGAGAGAGAGAGAGAGAGAGAGAGAGAGAGAGAAACTCTAACAGCCTAATCCTGTTTCTGGCCAAAAACACCACACCCCATTGGGATAAATCACATCTGCAGCTGCACGCAGTGGGTCATTGCAGAGAGATGTGTGTGTGTATGTGTGTATGTGTGTTTGTGTGTGTGTGTGTGTGTGTGTGTGTGTGTGTGTGTGCATTTGCAGTGTGTATGTGCTGTGAGTTTGTGAGTTTTGTACAAGAGAATTAAACTGCATAAGGAAAGTGAGTGGAATGACGACACCAAGCAGCTGATGAGGGTCACACAGAAGAAGTCCTAATATGAATATTTTGATTAGGCAGGGCAGCCAGCATGTACATAATTTTGCTGTTGGGCTGAAGGCGTTGCCAAGCAACATGTGAAATGACCACCTGACCTGTATCCCTGTGAGGATACAGACAGTACACAGATGTATAGGTGTCAGGGTACAGTGTGGACAATCTGTGATCATTACGTGGGGTCCTGTTTAGGCTGTTTGTTATGAAATCCCTCAGTTGAGAGGAGCAGGTTTTAGATTAAGTTGTACTAGCAGACAGCGTGTTTAAATATAAATACATGAAGAAGTGAGGGCCCCTCCGGCCCAAAGATACATCTAATTTGTAGTATCTTCCTGTAAGATTGTTGACCCATGCCAAAAATACTTGATTAATTGCTGTTGACAAGGCAGGTCATGGGAATTCACCAGTTATTCTAATAGCATAACATAACAGCATAAACATATAAATATAAAAGATATAAAGTACAAACAAATATCAATAATAATCCTCCGAATACATCTTGCAAATTATTTAGGGATTCTTATCCACAATTTGAGTCAACTCTAGTTGACTTGTCTTTTCTGTACCAAAGAGGAAACGCCACTATTTAATGTGTACACAAAGTGTTCGTTGCTATGACGTTTCAACCTAACATGTTTATTTTCTGATGTGATGGTTTGTCTAGACCCAATGTGTGTGGCTCAAGAAACGTCTACTGCTGCCCAGGATGGAAGACCTTGACAGGAGGGAATCAGTGTATTGTCCGTGAGTACCACAGCAAGTTTAATTCTCTCAAATGTACAGGCCAAACTAGCCTGGGTGACACAATGTCCCAATCAACATTTTTGGCATCCCTATCCATTCAAGTTATAGCTTCCAATTCTATTCTAAAACTTTTAAAATATAAAAATGTTGTCAATGGACTATGAGAGGCAGCAATGAGCTGCGAACACGCTTAGTAATCCTGAAACCAAAAGAAGAAGACAAAGACAAGAAGTGGCATGGTGTGTGTTTGTGTGTATCTACCCTAATACATCCACTGATATGTCTGTAGCAGATTCATTTTGCCCGGTTTATAGCCCGTGACACGGTAAATACCAGACTAGCAGCAGCTAACAATGTTAGCGTTAGCACTCTGCTAGATGCAGCGCGTGACATGCATTGGTGCAAAGCGTCAACGA
>JAODLL010006377.1:0-32546 GCA_026546735.1 Forbesichthys agassizii
GTGGTTAATTCTGCAATTAGTGTTTACACAGGTGAGAAGTGTTTGCTAGACACATGAATGTGTGTTGCATTTTGATTGGTTGTGTTTGGCCATGTCAATCAGGTTGCTCCATGCTGGGACTTGTGTGTTATGTTCTGCACATTGTGTTTTTTGAATGTGACACTGGGTTAAAGGCGCAGTTTCAGCTTATAGTTCTGCAGAATTGGTGTGTGCTTCCGCTTGTTGTGTGACAGGTTTCACGAATTGTGTGACAAATTATGATTTTGTGTGTTAGCGGTTGAAAAAAACTGTAGTACATATCATCATGGAATAGATGGATGCCTTTTTCATCAGCGCAAACTGCACTGGACAAGACTGGAATTCATGTCTCAAAAATACTGCTAACATCTGGAGCTTTGTAGACATTCCAACCGTGATTTGAACAGGGACATCGCATGGGTTCTTGATTATGGGAGGCCAAGGTACACCCTGAAGAGATCACCAACATTACATTACATTATCCTTGTAAATGTGTGTTGCAAAACCTAAGTGCAGAGGGCAGAGTGAGGTGTGACAACAGGAACAGCTCTATGCAAACTCGCTCTGCCTCTCTGTGACCATTGCAGCAATATACTGGACTGGAGTAATATCAGCTCTGCCTGTGCGCATGTGTGTGTGAGTGTGTATGTGTGTGTGTGTGTGCTCGTGCGTGTATGCGCACGCGCGTGTGTGTGTGTGTGTGCACACGTGTGTGTTTGTGTGTGTGCGTGTGTATACGTGTGTATACGTGCGTGTATGTGCGCGCGTGTGTGTTTGTGTGTGTGCGTGTGTGTATACGTGTGTGCGTGTGCTCGTGTGTGTGTGCTCGTGCGTGTATGTGCGCGCGTATGTGTGCGCGTGTGTATACGTGTGTGCGTGTGCTCGTGTGTGTGTGTGTGTGTGTGTGTTTGCACGTCTGTGCACAATAGCAGGCCTGTGTGACCCCGTGCATCTGTGCCTGCCTGGACAAGCTCTACTGTCCATCTTGCTGCTGGGCTCTGTTTAGTGTTGACATGATGCTACAGGTGCCTGCCCCATCTGGTGGCTGGCAGAAGCCCTCACACCGTCAATGGCACATGGATATGTGAGGCTGAAACCCCCAAGTGATCATTCTAATTCCATAAAGCAGCACAGCAAGCAAGTAGCATGATATAAACAAATCGCCCACAGTTGCAATTCTGAGAGCTTTCTTTCTTCTCTAAATTCACAAACATGTTCATTATTTGACCGCGGCACAAGTTTAGGGTCATAGCTAGTCCTTAATGAAACGCTGTGTCTGGGTTAGCGAGTCTGAACAGCCATGATACTGTTATGTCTTCGAAACGCCACCCGACATCCTTCAATACCAAACGCATCTAGCACATAGTCCATGCTCTGTCCAGCTGCGACTTTATTCTGATTAACTGTGGACAAGCAAAATGTTCGGTTGAAAGGACGGCATTCAGTGATTCATTTTAGGAAGGAGACATTTGTTTGGCTGACTTCTAAAACAGGCAGGGTCACTAAGAGTTATTTTATGCTACTGTCTGTAGTTGGTCATTTGAATTTGAATTTATGCGTGACTCAGTGTTAAAGTGTTCCACAGCTCACTGATTCTCCTGGATATGCAAATACAGCTAGGTCATGTAAGATGTCTGTACATGTCATCCACAGATAGTAGCAGTGCTCCAGCACGTGATCTTCCAGGTGAGATCATAATGTGTGTGAGAACCAGACACCAAGCGGTTAACAAGTACAGTTCAACAGGACACTTCCTCTTTCACCTGGCTGGCTATTTGCATTTTAGTTAAAAAGGAGGAACTACCGTAGGGGTTGGCTGTCACAAATTAAACCACTTGTTTCCTTCCTACCTACTCCATAACCTGTGAGCATTGCAGGTTATGGAGTTATGGTTATGGTTACAGGCTTTAAGCTACATTCAGGAATTTTTGATGATATTCCTGTAATACATTCTGCTCATAATATGTGAAAGCTAGTGTTAAATTACGGCAAAACAATATCAAAACATTTTCATTACATTTACTTTGCTGTACTGGTTTCAAATGAATATTTTTACGTTTTATTGATATATGTTTTCATTATTAATGTTACATAATTATTCCATATAGAAAATAATTATCGATGACACAGCACAGAATATGATACACTAGGATTCAACGTGTCTGTAGAAAAACATGCTTGGATGAGATCCGATGGCTCATTTATTGCATCAGTAATGGGATCGGAGCAGAGTGTTTGTGTCGGTGCGGCGAGCGTGTTATTGAAGCTCTGGGGTCCAGTAGGTCAGGGCATGGGACATGACCATTAGCCGGAGGAGAGATCCCCCCCCCCCCATCCCACCACCACCTCTCTCTCACTGGGTGGTCTGTGCTTACAAGCTCCAGGAGCTGAGCTCTTCGCTGTACAGAGAATGGGTGTGTGTGTGCGTGCGTTTGCACGTGTGCGTGTGTGTATGTGTGTGTATGTGCATCTGTTTGCTCTGGGACTTCCTGTGTACACATCAGCGCAGGTTTAGAAGGGAGTTGGGGGTGAGCTGACCCTTGACCCCATCCACATGTTCTGGTCCTTGGGCTTATCACCCGCATTTCCTCTCTCTGCTCTGTTGGGGATGGGGGGGTGGGTCATCTCCCACACCCCCTCCCCTCCCCTCCCCCCAGTGGCTCATCGCCTCTGGTATCAGTCAACCTGCCATTTAGTACGCCTACACTCTGCATCTAATATTGAATATTGTGTTACGTGTCAAATGTAATGTAATTTACCAGCATTCGGTCTGTCGTTGCATATCTTAGTGTGTATCGAACAAGTGTCAAGGTGTATTTTTATGTTTGCAGACACACAGAGTGCCATGTGTGAGTGTCCAGGTTTCCACGGTGACCGTTTGACCCCAGAGCACCCTGGGAAAACCATAATTCCTATCGTCTCACTCAGCGGCTGGCACACACACACACTCACACACACATGCACACACACACAAACAAACACACACCACAAGGCTTTCTTTCACTCTGCCTAATGAGAAGACTATGGTATGGAATTGCTACCAACATGTGCAGAGATTTTCCTTATTTACCAGCTCCTTATCAGGCAGTGAATTGCAAATTATTTAATTATATCCATCTCTTATTTGCTGAGTTTATACCCACTCCCCGGTAGTGCACGGTATTCTGCTAATATGGTTAAATACAGTTGAATTATGTAATCACTGTGTCTGCAGTAAGTTCAGCATTTGCCTGATAAAGAGTCTGTTATGTTGGCATGGGTGTGCCCTGCTCCAATACCCCAATTCCTGTAATTAAACGTAGGGGTCTGCATTTTAGCTTATTGGATTAATTTACACTGATTGTATCTGGCATTGACTGATGGGACAAAGGTGATGCTGTGTTTGTAGGGAGACTGGGCGTCTGGTATGAACAGCTTACGTGTGTGTGTGTGTGTGTGTGTGTGTGTGTGTGTGTGGTTAAACCTTTATTTTACCAGGCAGGTCAGTTTAGAACATATTCTTATTTACAATGACGGCCTGATTGGAGGTTGAAAAGGGCTCCAGGGAAAGGTGTAGGGATTTTTAAAAAATCAAATAAAGTATAACAGATTAATAACATAGTACTAACAATATCCACGTAATACACAGACACCTAAAAATATGCAACAACAAACATAAATGCCAAAAAAACAATCACACAATAACATCATGAAGGGACTATTAAAAACAGAATGTCAAGACATGATAAGAAATGAGCTGAGTGCGTAGAGTTAAGCAAGAGCTACATTAATACAGTGTGTGTGTGTGTGTGTGTGTGTGTGTGTGTGTGTGTGTGTGTGTGTTTATGTGTTTCTAAACTACATGGTGGACTGTTAATTTCACCAGACAATAACAATTCAAGGCAGCTAATATATTTACAGAACTAGACTGCATGTTTTACAGTGTGTTGTGTATTTTTTGGTTTGACTAGTGTGCTACAGGTGTTTTACAAAGTTGGTGGTTTGGACTCAGCTCAGGAATGGCACAATGACTCAGGCCCCTTGTTAATGTCGCCTGGATCCCTCATGAGGTGCCGGCCTGCTAAAAGGCTGGGCTCAGACCTATATGGAAACCAGAGCCTGTGAAGAGAGAAGCAGAACGTTCCAGTTCTACGCCTACTGGAAAGAGCTGGGAAGCAGGCCAGAGATGGAAGAGTTAGTGTGGGAAGGATGGAGAGAGACTGCACTGTAAAAAAAAGATTAGCTTTTTTTTTTCTTCATTAAAATATGATTACTATCATGTACCGAATACTGTATGTAGTTTATAGCACGACAATATACAGTACGGTGCATGGTGCTGCCATCCATAGTTCCTATTCATTCCTCAGCATGTGACTGTATAAGCAAAATGGCTATAACTACAGATACCTATTGGTCAATAACGGCCATAGCATTCATTTTTATTTGTGTTCTAGCGGCAAAGTGTGAGACTATTACAGTTATGGATAACTGACAAACATCAGCTCGTTGCCTTGACTTGTTGGAGTGAATGGAAACAGCCTGGGTGTGGAAAGGTGTAGCAGGGATAGGACGATGACAGCGTGACAAAGACAAGTGAGTGGAGGACTCTAAGATTCAGTGTTTTCTCCCCGGGGGATTAAGGAGATGTGGAGTCCATCGCTTTATATTTGATCGGCCCTGTGGGCCTGAAGAGAACATTTGGTTTGGATAGAGTGATGTTTTGCTGCACCCCTGCACCACATGCCTCTTGTTTATTTGTGGAGGATCCTCATAACTTTGAATGATCTTCCTGTGTGCATCTGATTACTTTTTCAGGCATCGCTCCGGACCGGTCTCTTGCTGTGCAGCCGTCATTATTAAGTACTCACTTACTGTATGCTTGACGTTTTATCTTGTATAGTAACATATATGTCTCAAGTGTGGTTTTCCAGTACTAACTACGGTACGTACTGGAAAAACAACCTGACCCAGCTGACAGACATGGTTGTCTTATGAAGTAGTAAATGTGCCCAGCGAGCAACGAAGCGATAAAAACTCAGGTGTACGTTTGTACCCATCGTGTTTACGAGCACTTGGCTGGTATAATCCAACTTTGTTTATTACTACAGACCTCAAGCCACACTGCGAGTAGTAATTACTTATGTGTGTCCCTGGTAAAATCAGGTTTCTTTCCTGTCTGGGCCTCTAAGCTCCTCCTCCCAATATGGAAGTATTTTACTGCACCGAGTGAGTGATATTACATATATACGGGGCTGCTGTGGGCAGCGCAGTTGCCCAGTAAAATACATACATATATATTATTAAGGATCATTAGAGCTCTGATGGAGCAGGGCTATTCCTCAATGACACCACACGTCTGGGCCCATAAAGTGCCATGCCAGGTGAGCAGGGGAGGTTTTTAAGTGTCAGTTAGTGCTGTAATAGCCGTTTCCTCAATCAAATGTCTGGACAAATTGTAATCATTAACTGTAGCGAGCAATACAGACGGCATGGGCATAACACTCATTAGAGTGGGGTTTCTGGACTAGGAATAGGGAAGGGAAGGGAAATGAGAGGAGAGGAGATGAGAGGAGAGGAGAGGAAAGGAAAGCAAAGGAAAAGGGTAGGCTGCTGTCATGCACTCACCTAGATGTGTTTGCCATCAGGCAGCTGAAACAGGGACTCCCGTTAGGACCCATCAGGTTGCATTACCGTGCCCTGTGTCATGCCTGCCTGTGTGCCCTTGGGGGACGCCCACGAGCAAGGCACGTGCATCGCAACGCCACACACACTGTACAGAGGTAAACACCATGACCCTCCAGTAGTGCCCAGGCTCACACACACTTTGATTCACAGGTTTGTTGTTTTTTTTTCTCCATTCTTTTCTTGTTGTGCGTCTTTGTCGTCTCGTGTACAACACATAAAGCTAGTTTACCGACAGCGGCAACAGGCAGATCAGTGCCAAAGCAGCTGTGAAGCGTGAACCCACAGGCCTGGCTCCATCTGTCTCTGTGCCACGGTAAAACCTGGAACAGGCACAACAGGAACGTCCTCAGCACCAGTGTGGGTCATCGCTTCATCTGCTGTTGTTTAACAGGTCATTTGAAGTGACGTCGGCACGTACAGTGGTGTGGTTTCATTTTTTTACTACTACTTTTTTTAATGCAGGTCATTTTTCATAAACACATATACGTTAGTACTGATTCATTAGCACAGATACATTAGCACATATAGGTTAGCACAGATACATTAGCACTGATACATTAGCACATATACACTAGCACAGATACGTTAGCACATATACAGTATGTTAGCACATATACGTTAGCACATATACATTAGCACATACTGTATACATTAGCACATATAGGTTAGCACATATACATTAGCACATATACATTAGCACATATACATTAGAACATATACATTAGCATTGCATATTAGAATAGACAGGCTATACAGATAATGGATGCTCGAGAAACATCTGGACACTTACAGTATTACATTGAGAATACACACACAAACACACACACGCATATACACATACAGTAATGTACACGCTACACAGCTGTTAGCGCCTTAGCCAAGTATGCATCTGTCCGCAATACATCCATCAATGCGTCTACATGTGTGTGCTCCAGCCCGGGACTTACGCTCTGGCCCGCTCACTCCACACACTCTCTCCTAAACCGGGCCTGGCCTCTTGCCACGGTTCCCCTTAGCGGCCCATCCAGCTGAGCGATACACGCTCTAACCTCATAAGAACTACACAATGCAGGAGTCCCATTACCTATTGCATGTGTTCCTACAAGGAACGTGATACAGTAGGGTTCATTTTAGGCTCAGGGTTTTCGACTGAAAGAGAGATACAGCAGCTGTGTGTGTGAGGGTCACCTTTAATGCACCTCAAATTGTTTACATGGTGATAAATGTTTCAAGCCCCCCTCCATCTCCCGCGTGTCATTCAGTCGGTCTGAAACACGTCACGAGAGATAAAAGCGGCAGCATGTTAAAGACCGACATGACACAAGCCATGCCAGAACTTAATGCGTATTAACATAAAAAGGGGTATGCTACGTGTATACAGTACATGTTGAGGCAAGACAATTGTGCATGACGGCCGCACTCCTGTGTGTTTTTGTTATGTCTCGGAGCGATGTCTCTTGTGGGTTATAGGCACCAGAGGCTGAGCTCTGATCCCGTGGCGATGACGTCTTGGTGTCCTCAGTGACAGCGTCCCCCCACCCCCTCCCTGCCCCCACCCCCCACCCCCACCCCCATCCCCAAGCTCATGACGAATTGGGGTGGCGGGGGAAGGGGGGGCAAAGAGAAAGGAGACAGGGCAGAATGGGACCTATTGTTTGGCGCAGAGGCCGAAGAGTGCTGTTTCACCCGACCTACAAACTATGCTAGCCGCAAAAGTGCGTGGCACGGGAGTGTGCGTTCTCTGCGTGTCTGCATACTATAGCGACAATCCCCAGGGCACTTGTTTGCATTGCGTACGTCATTCTGTGTGTATGTGTGTGTGTGTGTGTGTGTGTGTGTGTGTGTGTGTGCCATGTGTCAAGTGTATGCAAGCAGAGCCAGCGCTGACACACCTCGGCTCACAGCTGTACCAGTGTTGTTGTTGTGACATGGGACAACGCCCCTCACCCAGGCCTGGTCCCAAACTCATTTGTAAACCTGTTGGTTATCATTCCATTCTAAACATATTACATATCTCTGCTGTTATTAACTGAATTCATTAGCTTTATTTATTTATTTATTTAAAATGTAACATTTATTTTAAGTAGTAACCGTAGCCTACAAATGTAACTGATATACAAGATCTGTAAACAGACAGTTCTTTTGTTTAGCTTTCCAACAAATTCCTAATGGCAAGTTTAACGTCCGACTTGGTCAATTAGTGATGTATTGTAGTTGGTCGTCGTGCTTGTCAATCAAAATACCTTGCTTGTCAAGTAGGCGGTTACTGACGCAGTTAGCCAGTGCTGTGTCCCACACTGTACGTTTGTATAGGCTGGCCCTGCGAGACTAGCCTCTATGTGTGCGTGTGTGTGTGTGTGTGTGCAGTTGTGTTCACCACCGAGGGCTTGTCTTAATCTATATTGATGTACTTGTGGTCAAATTAATACAAATTACCATAATCATATCTGTCTATGACCTGACATTGCTTTCCGGCCAGCACTTTTCCATACATCTTGGCAACACTGCACCCTTCCTTCACAACCCCCTCCCCAGATTAAATTGGCCCCAGATTGTTAAGCGCCTATCCAGAAAGTGAGAGCACACCTTGTTCGAAGGGGGATTGGGGCCCTGTGGGAAAATCATCCATTAATAAGAAGGTAAAGGAAAAGGTTTGCCGTGCCAAAATGGCAGGCGGCCCCGTCCACTGTTCAGCTGGCAGACTGACAGACAAGGACAGAGGGAAGGGATTGAAATCCTCACCAAAGTTAAAGGAGGTTTTCTCCCAGACCTCCTCCTTATAGAGAGAGAGAGAGGGAGAGAAAGAGAGAGAGAGGGAGAGAAAGGGCGAGAGAGAGATTAAGAGAGAGAGAGAGAGAGGGAGAGAGAGAGAGCGCTCGTGAGGACAGGAGTGTGAACGTGCTCAAGTGAACCATCCGATTCTCTGTCATAATTATCTCCTATCTGATACATGCCACGCCTCAGACAATAACCTGTAATAAGGATCTGTTTTGAAGCTATTATGCCGGAGCCCCCGCAGCATTTATTTTTAACTCAGAATGTACCTGGAAAATGTGACTGTATACATGGAAAATATTGTATTGTGTACACTATACTGTACAGATCCAGTTTGGCTTTGAAAATGCTTCCATTAGTTTGTATTGAAGCCGAATGCTGTTAACCATCTCGCAAAGGGCTGACTAGCTTTCTCCTTATTGCTCGAACCAGTTACCTTTTTTAAGACTTAAATATTACCTAAATGGCACATTAATTACAATATGTATAATTGTCTACTGTTGAGAAAAGTTTATTGACTTTGTATTTCTAGACAGAAGTTTCCAATCTGTCTCAATGACATAAATGCACTTCAACTGGTGGTCATTAGAGGTACTGCATGTAAAGCTATTGATTTCAACACTCTGTGGTGCTTACTGCCCGACCTAGTCCCTATCCTCTAACCCCACCTGCCACAGTGGTGCTGTGCTCTACTGGTGGCTGTGTGTCAAGGTGGTGCTGTGCTCTACTGGTGGCTGTGTCATGGTGGTGCTGTGCTCTACTGGTGGCTGTGTGTCAAGGTGGTGCTGTGCTCTACTGGTGGCTGTGTCACGGTGGTGCTGTGCTCTACTGGTGGCTGTGTGTCACGGTGGTGCTGTGAGGCTGAGCAGTCTGCACTTTTGGCAGGCGGTGAACCCTGAGCATGTTGGAGGCCAGAGCAACGCCCGGCGCCAACCCCCGTGCAAGTGATTTATTGCCCCGGCTTCCCCGAAATCAAATAAATAATCTGTCCCTTATTTATTTACTTACAGTCTCCCGGTGATTTACAATGCGTCATTCATTCTATTGGTGTAAAGAGACTTGCTCTCATCACAGTTTATGTACACACACACACACACACGCACGCAACGACACAAAGACACATATCGCATGCACACTTCAGAGATCATGGACACACACACACACACATTCTATGTATTGCCTGGTTTAACAATTTATTATTCAGTCTGGATAGTTTGTTAAAATAATTGCAGTGTGCCTGTAACGGTGTCATAATTGTCAGAGCACTGCATTGACAGAGTCTGCCTGCTCCAGCTCACGTGCTGAACTCGGCTGGGACATTTTTCTCAGACAGAAGCCAAAATATTCAACCTATACCCCATAAACACCCGCGCCCCACACACACACACACACAGGCATGCCCACCCTTGGCAGCAGGCAGCGTCAGGGTGGCTATCAGAGGAGCCAGTGCCGTGTGTTGAGAGCAGTAATGGTAAAGGCTAGTACACAGTGCTCTCAATAAAGGCTCCCCAAGTGCTAGGTGTGGAGAGGTGTCTGGCACAGTGCCTGACCACGGCACTCAAAGACCACTTTGTCCGTCCTTCACACCCCCTAACCCCCCCCCCCCCTCACCACCACCACCCTCCCCGTACCTACATGTTGTGGAAACAGCCCTACATTGTCGCACGCTTGATTTAATAACATTGGATACCCAATATGAGAAGTCTAGTGTGTGTGTGTGTGTGTGTGTGTGTGTGTGTGTGTGTGTGTGTGTGTGTGTGTGGGAAGAGGGGTTCAATAGCTGTAATGGAAACACATATAACTCTCCCCCTCTGGTTACACAGGCCTCCTTCCAGTTAGAATAAATGGGGAGACCCGGGGTAATTGGATCCTTCCCCACTGTGAGCTCGTCAGTGGGCTGGGCAAGGCAGGGGCAGCCGTGCGTCCATCATGCCCATATCTAGCTGCAGCGTGAGGTCTTGTTAGATGCTAATGGGGAAAACACTCCTGGGTGGAATACGAAGGGCGCACCACATGCTCTGAGGTGCTGCTGTGGTATCTGTGGTACATCCCTCTCACTCACGACTCTTCATGTCTCACTGCGGATGTCTGCGTTTTACACCAAGCACGTGACATCACGTGCACTTGACGTCACATGCACTCATCGTCGGAGCACAGAAGGCAGGTCTTTCTCCTAGGATACAATGGGACAGGAGCGCTGCTGACCAGCAGGACAACAGGTGAACGCCTAGGAGATGTGTATGTGCACGTGTTTGTGTTTGTTTGTGTTTACACACCGGGGGCGGGACATTGCCAAGGGATTGTTAGGTCATGGGTGGAGCATCATGAGTGTGTGTGTGTGTTTGAAGGGGGGGGGGGTGTCGGGGGGTGATAACCCCATTTAGATGTTGGACAGGAATCAATCTCCTCTGACGATGAGAAAGCCTCGAACGAAAAAGATAGCATCTGTTGATCTTCACATGGATGTGATTGGTCTATACTACTCTACAAACATACTTTCATACATGCGTCTGTGCATGTGTGTGTGCGTGCGTGCGTGTCTGTCTGCACGTGCGAGTGCAAGCCTGTGTGCCCATAGAACATCCCATGCACTTCTTCACCCTCTGTTTCCAATGGGTAAGCAGGGGTTAGGGCTTGTGGCCCAGCTCTTGAAGCATCACTTCCATAATTACGCGCCACAGGGTTGTTCATGTACTTCATGGGCCTGAACTTATGACCTGTGACGCATCGTGGACAGATTTATGATTCCCTTTTTCTTTCCCTCTTGTACACGATAAACATCTGCTAACCTCCCCCGAAGTGAACGAGGATGACAGCTTACAGCTACGGAGTTAAAACTGAAACAGCGGAATCCCTCCCCCTTTGTCCAGCCCACCCCCTCTTATCCCGCATCCCATTCTCCTCCACTCCCATGTGTATCTGCCGTTTCTGTGGGGTGGGGTTGGGGGTAGTGAAGGGGGGGGGCAGAGACAGATCCCGCTGCACATCTGACGTTTATTTGGGCTCCCCCCGGGGACTGTGGTGAGGCTCCGCGTCTCGAGGAAATTGCCAGCGCTTTCTGGCCGGCTTTGGCGTACACTTAAACACACAAATACACACAAGCACGATCACACACACACACAGACGTCTCCACTGGCTCAAGGCCTGTCCTCCCTTCTGTCATAGTGGCAAAGTTTGTCCACTTTCCTAACCCTTCACACTCTATGCTTCAGCCACTTGTCTCCAGCCGACATGTATTATTTCTAAATGTGCAAAGTGTCACAGCACAGCCCCCATAACTCTGGCACTCTGGAAGTCCCCGGCCTAAATGTTTCACTCTGGGCCTTTCAACATGTTTTGTGGGATTTTTCTGAATGTATTTTTTTATTGTTATTATTTAATACAGTGGCGTGACGAGAAAAGCTGCCTTCAATAAATTAGCATGAAAGGTTTGCTAACTTGAATAAATACTCTGAATTAATAAACAAAACATTCACGGGGAGAACAAAGTTGCAGAGCTCTTGAGTCAGATTCCACCGGGGACACGAGGTCAACGCTAAAGAGGAGAGACGACAGCCACTGGGAAAATACCCAGCCGCTTACGATTCACAACCACACACACACACACACGTGTCTGTCAGGTTGCCTCTGTGACAGCCAGGCTCCTCCAGATGAACTGAATCATCTTTGTTCAAAACGACAGCGAACATAATTTTCTCCTTTTTGTCAAACGAGCATCTTGGAGTGCCACCAGCCGCTACATCTCACCTCCTCTTCACCTCCTCCTCGCGTCAGGCAGCTCTCCTCCTTTCTGTAATCACATGACTCCCAGATGGTGAAGGAGAAACGGGCAACGACGCCACCTTTACACCCCCTTCCCCCCAAACCTTATCCTCAGACTCCGCTCACTATCAAAAACCCTTAGGCATTAAACCTAACACACCCCCCCCCCCCCCTCACACACACACACATACCTTGTGTATCTATTTCACACCTGGCTGCCATTGCGCTGAATATGGTGAGTTTGGGGAGTTGTTGTGAGAGCGCGGTGTGGGAGAGACAACCGGAGACAGGTGGCTTCTTCTGCCGTGACCCGGAAGCACTTATCCCCTGATCCGCGTCGACCCCGGGCAGGAAGTGAGTCCATGGCCGTGTATGACCTCCCTCTCGGTGGTGCTTCCTGCCCCCATGCTGCATTGAAGGAAGGAAGGATGCGGTCTGCTGTCCTCAGGCACCACTCGCTCCCCCCCTCCCCCACACACACACCAAAAAAAGAGGGGGGGAAAATGCATTATTAATTCCAGGCTGTTCTACGCCTTCTCCTCGCTTTCTCCCATATTTCCCTCTCTTTCAACTTAAATCTTATTTTCTTTCTTTTACGCCCACCATTTTTCCCCACTTTTTACAATACCTTTTTTCCCCACTTCCTTTCTTTCTTCCTCTGCCCGTGTGAGACCAGAGTAAACATTGTAGACGCTGGCGCACCACACAGTCCCCGTTCCCAGTCATTACATCCCAGAGGCTAACAAGACCCCCTTCGAAGGCCGGGTTTCATTGTATCTGTCCTCAACGTCGCCATTGCTCGCTTGCTAGTTTGTTTTGTTTGTTTGTCGCCTAATTTGCCAAATACGTTGACAAGGAAGTGACGTGCACCGCCAGCCATTTCATGTGGCGGTAAAACCCCCACAGTCAGGCTTCTGGGTTTAGTCTGCTCTCAAATGATGTGCATGCACTCTGTGAAATACAGGACACCATTTGGTGGTAGTTAGGACTTGGAGGGGACTTCCATGCGATGTCTCCAGTGAAAGACAATGCTAGCAACATCAAACGCTTTTGAGCAGTTCTTTTTTTTGGCTGTAGTTTATGAACAGACAAGAGAAGCTGATAAGATTATGTTTTTTCTGTTTTAGACCTTTGTGAACAGATAATATCGCATTGATAATGAATAAAGAAAATGTTTACTTTATTTGATTTGAATGTATTTGTTTTCTTTCTGGGATGCATTTGTGTATATTTACAAACTGGATTATGGGTATGGTAATAAATACATATATAAATGTGCATTTGTATGTGTTCATGATATTTTCCACTATTTATTTATATTACAAAAATGGGGTTGTCTCTGGCAGCATTAGTCTACAGTCTTCCAGTGCCTTTCAACCACTGAGCAGCTCAATAGCAGCAGTTCCACAGCAGTTGGCGTTGAATGTCTTCCTCCAGGGGACGTATGCATGTTGATTCCGGTTGTTAATCATTCACTATTCCTGCACTAATTTCTCTATGCAAGCTGGTGATGAGCTGGTCACTGTTTAAACACCTCATACATCCTGGATTTTACAGAGAGAGAGAGAAATGCAAAATGTGTTTTATGAAAACAACATATATTTATTAAGGTTTCTGAATGACAAAATAATTACAGAATGTGACATTTCTAATAAAGCAGTAATGGAGCTAGATGTTGACACAACAGACATGAAGAATGCAATTGACATACCTGGTGAAGGTGTATTCAACATCAGGTGCTTTCCCTGCTTCCACAACATGAGTCTGCAATCTTACTGCCACCTAGTGGCTGTGGAGTTGCGTTTTTTTAATATTAAAATATTTGGCCAAAAGGCCACTGTAATCTGAATGCATGTTCAAGGTGGGCAAAGGCAGTAGTGTACTGATTTCATGCTGTGTAAACCCTAATGTCCAGAGCAGTGCTAAATAGAGGATTGAGACCAGAGAACTGAGAGCTTCTCAAAACTGGCAGCATGATTTTGTTCATAAAGTTGTTCACTTGGCCGGGTCACTACAGGCTGTCACTTGTCCGTTATTGTAGCCTGTGTTGTCTAAAAAAGACAGCAAAGCCTTCCAACTCCCAACCGTTCCCAGTTGCTTAAACGCAACACAGAACGTTCTCTCCATCGGGTTCACATCTGGAACTCATGTGCGACATAGAAATCAACCACTAATAGCTTTTAGGCCTTTAGGTCTTAAGCAGAGACTCAAGTGCCCATCATGATGTAAAGCATGAGAGACACCCATAATGAGTTAATCACTTATAAGCAACCCAGGCTAGGCCAACACACGTTTAAACAACTCTGCTGGGTGCTGGACCCCACCACAGTGGGAGAGAGGGAAGGAGGGAGGGTGAAAAAGAGAGCATGTCGTAAAAACAGGGTAAGGTTTGTTTGGCCGCGTTTTTGCTAATTGGTCTCAGCGGACCAACTAATGGTTTTAGGTTTATGACCGAGCTCCGCTGAAAAATAAGTGGGAACCAATACGGTTCTAGTCGACGTGTTTTATGCATTTTCATTCATTTGTGGGAGACGGAGAAATTAATGCACTGAGCATTTTGTAACTGGAGACTGAAGTCACCTAATTTAGAGCCACACTCGGGGCACCTTGTTACCCCTTCATGCGTTAAACAGATGTTGGGCCAACGCAAATTTACTAACGCTTAATCCATGACTAGCTTAGGTGTGGCCACTGTTTAGCCGCCAGAATCAAGTCCACCGCATGTTCAAAGGTCATCAGCATCCTTCCCTGCCACGTTGACGTAGTTTGTGTGCGTCTGCATGTCTCTCTTTTATCCATGTCGTCGGTTTAGAAGTGCCCCTCTCCCCTTCCTGACCCTGCTGCTTTGCGTTCGTCCGTCTTTCATCGGCTCCTGCTTGGGCATGTGGTAGCAAAGCTCTGGCATGATCGGATGGCATCTGTCCCTTCAATAAGCCTGGCATTACCCCTGTGTCTTCAAAGCCTTCATAATTGAGTTAACGAGTGCGTTTGCTATGAAACCTGAGCACCGCATTCCTCCAGAGCATCGCGGTCAGCGCGTGTGACGACAGAGAGGGCGCGATAGTGACTGGAAGAAAATGACAGCGAGAGAGAGAGAGAGAGAGAGAGAGAGAGGGAAGGCTCTAAAACCCAGTACCAACTGCATGTTAACACCATGGGGCTAGCAAGCTGCGCTGTGCCCTGGGCACGTACCCAGCAAATGAAAACAGTGGGGCAAGGTCAGGCTGTAGCCCCTGTAGCACACAATTGCCCCGGTGGAGAGCTGGCACTAGCTGCAACACCAGTTGCCGTGGCCTTAATCCTGCCTGCTGAATGACCTCATCATTGCCAGGCTGTGGCTGCAGAGCGGCTGCCATGGGTCGTTACGGCAATGGCGATAGTGTGACCTCAGCTACCCAACACACAAACACACACTCAGGAATACTGATCCAGTTTGCAGCTTGGGTCATGTTTGGGTTGAATGCAAAGTGCTAACAAAGCACAAAGCTAAAGCTAAGTGTAAAAGCTCAACATTGTTTTACTGTAGCAAAAGCCATGATGTTATTACTTGCTCATTTCCCTTACAGGTGTGCAACAATAATGCTGCTCTGCACTTAGTGCTGCCTCTGGTGGTCAGAAATTACATTGAACAAGTAATAAAGAGTATACAAATGATGCACATCAGTATGACCTCCAGCCATTGGGGGCAGCACTGAGCGGCGCAACAAAGCAAGCAAGGAAGGAAGTAACACACCCCATGTGTACTTATACTTAAAGCTGCTGCATGCAAATTAATACAAACATGCAAGTGAATGTATTTCTACACTGTAATTAAACATGAACATGCATGTCAGGTATGTTGGCATATGAGGCACAAACACAGATGTACACATTATATGTCGACACACACTGTAAATCCACTCAGACGCGGACACACTTGAGCGTGATTAAAATAAAGAGACACTTGCTCCGTTGGCACCTCCTCAAATCACACGCGCCGCCTCCACTCCCTCATCCCAGCTGTCACAACTGCAAAAAGCCCTTGCGAACACACACACACACACACACACACGTGCGCGCGCTCCTGCATATTCACACTCAACCCACACGCAACCATTTCTCCTGCTAACACCTTTTCCCGCTCGCCATGACTGAGTCTCCAGTTGGCTTCTCGTGTTGCCCACTTTTTGTTGGGATTTGTTGTGCGTGTGCGTGTGTGTGTGTGTGCATGTCGTGTGTATTTACACGTGTGTGTCACCGTCTTCCACTGCTCCAGCTCCACTTCTGGTTAGCATAAGAGAGAAAGTGAGTAGTCGTGTTTTACTGTGGCCTTCTAAGCTGTGAAATATTACCGCCACCTGAAAGTCAATCTGCTCTGCATCTGAGAGCAGCGGCGCGATTGGAATGGCAGGGGCAGTTTCAACGCACGGCATGTTGCTGCTCTGATTATACTCCCCTTTATTTTCCCTCTCCAACTAAAGCCTGTCACTGATTGGTCGAGTCACAAGGCTGATTATAAATGTGCATGTCTGTGTGTATGTGTTTGTGTGTGTGTGTGTGTGTGTGGGGGGGGGGGGCTTGTGTGCCCCCTACCACCTAATCCCTCCTCCTTGACAGAGGTGCCATGTGTGAGGCCGTAAATCTGATCTCGCGACACACGCGGCGATGCTAGCGCCTTCAGGAAGCACCCCCGGGGGTGAACAGGGATTTA
Organism: Forbesichthys agassizii; assembly: GCA_026546735.1. Taxonomy (NCBI): domain Eukaryota; kingdom Metazoa; phylum Chordata; class Actinopteri; order Percopsiformes; family Amblyopsidae; genus Forbesichthys; species Forbesichthys agassizii. The sequence continues at coordinate 16,910 of JAODLL010006377.1, forward strand.
TGACTGGGGCCAGCAGCAAAACATACTATCCCTTACTGAAACCACAGAATACCTCCTCATCACAATGTGACAGACTAGCGGCCAAACATGGCCGCCACATATTGTGTTCTATTGCAGCCTGCAGAAACAAAACAAACAAAAAGAAGAAACAAAACAGATTTACATTTGATTTAACCTTACGGGCTCTCAAATAAACAAGGAGTCAGAAATAAAAAGCAGATACTGGGGAAAATGTAGGCCTTGGTCGTGATTATTGGCCTGTTGGAGGGGTATTTCCATCCCTGGCTGATGTTAGGCTTCTGGGTCTCTTAAAGGGTCTAGAGAGGAACACGTCACCTTAAGTCCTGCTGTGGCACTCTCTATGCATGCACCCCCTGCTGTGAAATATTCCCTCACTCTGAAAAGGGAGTTAATATGTAGATGTTAATGGCTAATATGGCAATATAATGACATAAATGGGTGTTGCCTTTAAGCTTTAACATGGTTGTGTCGTTTTGGCAACTTGATAATGAGTATAACCGCACAGAGAGAATACATTAGAAGCCATGAGAGCCCTTTGCTTTCAAATAAGAAAGGCATTGGTTCTCACAGTATATTGACTTTAGTAGAAAGAAGTAGTTTTTCATTTGTTTTCGTTTTTTTGCTCCAGGATGACCAGTAAGTAGCAGCAGGGGAAAAAAGAGCAGAATAAAACATAATAAATATCTAAACAGTAATAAGGTCTGGCTCACACTTCTGTACATGTGTATTAATTAACATAGCTCATTCTATCTGTGTCTAATAATAAGACATAATAACACACACACACAGAGAACTCACACATCCACCCTGCTTCTCATTTAAGATGCGTCGGGGAACAAACCAGTGCCAGGCGGTGCCAGTCCCGCAGACAGCCCCTCCCCTGGCCAGTGCTGACAAACAGGGGTGCAGGCCATTCTGACATACATCTGCAACCCCCCTTCCTCCCCACACACACACACACACACACACACACACACTTTCCTTTCCCGGCAGCTGAGGGATACAGCGCCCAAAAGAGCTGACAGTTGCTGGGACTCGGGTAAGAGCGGCTGGCCGGGCTGCAGCGAGCCACATCCAGCCCGCGTTCAAGGCACCTGGGTAAACTGACAAATGCCTGGCCTAGGGGAGGGCCTCCAGCACACACACATGCATGTGCCTAGTGCACACATCATGACAGTGCCTGTCTGCCCTGGGTCCAGATTCACCTACACTGAGGGTGTATTCACACTAGAGCTTTTGGTGCACACCCGAGTTCGCTTGAGCCGTTAGTCCGGTTCGGACCAGCAAACGGACCAGGTGTGAATGCGCCCTGAGTGAGAGCACCTAACAAGAAGTATACCCATTGTTCCCATTGTCATGGAAATGGGGCGATTGCCTGAAGAATGCCTGCACTGGTGACATGTGTTGCACTTCATTCCTACTGTAATTAACATTATGCAATTAGATGCATTCTTGTGTGTTGAATACCCGAGTGGCCATACAATGCATGAGGCTGATAAAAAATGTGGTTTATTGGATCACTGTTAAGTTAGTTTGAGAAAAAGATTGCTTGATTAGATTTGTCTCAACTCGCTCCACGATTTTCATTCATAGGTCCCTGGATGTCAGCACAGCGATATGGCACACACACAAACACAGATATACACATATGCTGCAGACACTCTCAAACGACCAAACATATAGCATACACCCTTGCACCCTAGTGTTAAAACATCAATTACCAAAAATCTTTATATTTTCAAATAGGAGGAGGAGCAGGGTAAGGGGGTGTTGTTTGTTTCCATGTGAAATGTAGGCTGTAAAGCACACTGAGATTGCAATGTGATTAAGGGCTATATACATAAACTTGACTTGACTTGACTGAGACATCAAGTGAGTTCAGATTTAGTTAGAGTTTGATGAGTTATGAAACCAACAGTATGAAAGAAAATCTGTGAAAATGCTTAAAAAACTGGGTGACCATTTTATAATAATGCTCAATCCTGAGGTGTGCTTTAACCAGTTACATAGCCATTTCCTCATACAACCTCCTTAATTCTCTCTAAGTCTCCTTAATTGTGTTTCTTCTTGTCACCAAATACAGATTTTTACCTGACCAATAAGGAAGTTGAGCAGACTATAGCAAGCTGGGGAGCACTATAGTTTACACCAAAAAAACCACCTTCCTCTGAAACATCTCCAAAACTGCTGAACATCTGTAATACATAAATAAATAATAATAATACATTAATTTATAACAAATTAATTAATTGTAATAAAAGCACCACTCCAGAAAGCCTGGAACATCTTAACCAAAGGGTCCTATCGACTAGTCAGCATTACCAAACGGACTGGAAACCTGAGAGAGAGAGAGAGAGAGAGAGAGCGAGAGCTAAGGGATAAAGAAAGGGAATACATACTGTATGAAAGGCGATAAATATTGAAAGAGATAGAGGAAGGGGACACTGTATATATATGTGCACACTGGGTCCACATGTTCAACTCATCTTGACAAGGCCGTTAATTTCTTTGAAACCAGGGATGGATTCTGAGATCCCCTCTGTGTTCCCTCCAAAATGCTCAGCTGTTGCCATGGGAGACAGCTGCGTAAGAGGTAGAACGAATCACAGCTGTTGAAGGGGAAGGGGGGTTTAGGGGTCCGCAGCCCCTTGTGCCAACGGCCGTCTGCTCCACACTCCACATTAGGTGGAGTTGGGTGTCTAACAATGCTGAAAGACAGCAGCTTGAAGCAGGAAGAGCCTGCGTGGCTCTGGCGGTTATATTTACAACCAAAACTGACATGGCAGGTCAGCGGTTAATTAAGGGAACTCTGAAGAGCACTATGCCCTTCCACTGGGAAGCTCTGTATACCAGTATATGCACTTGGCAAACTGCACTTTGTTTTATTTAAGGGTATCTCACACAAGCAATACACCATTGCAAAATACAAATGAATTTCATTAGCCAAAATGTTTTACTTTTTAAAATTTAAACAGTGATTTATTGATTTTTTTATTGCATGAGAAATGAGAGTAAAGAGGCAGGATAGTGTACAAAAAACAAAACACACCATCACAACTCACTGTACATATAGTTTAATTCAGGGCCATTTACATAACTGACATAAAACACTGTACAGATTATTTGAAAGTTTACCCAACTATTTTTAATGCAACACATTTGCAAGGTCATAAGCGAAAGTACAGTCTAATTTGGTGGCAAAGGCAGTCTGTTTTACAGTATTTGAGCATATTCTAATATGCTGGGACAGCCTGGCATTGGAACAGAAAGACGGTTGTATCACACACTAATTCCATATTGCACAGCAAACTAGATTACAGGGGAAACACAATAACAGTATCTCATTACCGGGCCCAAAGGATCATGGTCTAATCAAAATATGCCTTCTGTTCGTTATGTAAATGCAGTCAGTATGTGTAACCCATGACAGACGGCCATCCACTTATACTTCAAGATTGCAGGACTTACTGACTCATTTTATCCTTTATATTGTGGAAGGCATCAGGCAATGATTCCCTTGTGTGCTTGTTTATATTAATTTGTGACTAGTCTGATCACATGAGACAAGGTTACATGTATTTGTTTTTGTCATTCGATATCAAGCCTACTTCATTAAAAGTATCTCTTGGGAACAAATTTGAGATATTGTTCTGCAGATTTACATATTAATTGTTATGTTTATTTATTTTTTATTTATTTATGTTATGCTATTGTTTTATAGCAATGAAGCTGAAGAAGCCCTAATAATTTTAGTCGGGGACAGGACCTCGGGAATGATCTCTGGTCATAGCTAGGTGGAATACAGTCTAAAATTTGCAATCTTACACGTTTAACATTTTCTAAGCGTTCTCTTTCTGACTTTCTATCGTATATTGCCCTCTTGTGGAGAGTAATGTAAATCACATCGCCAGTCCAAGTCTGGCAGTATGCTACTAAATATAACCATTTGTATTCATTCTTTACTCAAACACCATTCATTCTAATAATATGAAACAGTGTTAGGAAGTGGAAGTTTTTTACTTATTATTTTATTGGGTTGTTTAGCAACGTTCTGTAGGATATGGAATGTTAACATGTTATTGGTTATAATGTGTTGATTCAAACACATTAAAACAAATGAGTTAAATTGGTTATTTTAGTCAAATTGGAAGTAAAAACGTTAATGCAACTAGTACTGAACAATAGGCTAAGCTTACTTTTTTTGCCCAGAATAATAGGATAATGTCACTAAGAAAAAAGAAAAGAAAAAAAATGTAAAACAGAGAGAGAAGCTATTTCAGAACCACGGACAGCAACCATCTATTGACGTCCCTCCTCAACCCCAAACACAACTTTTAATCTAGGCTACTGTAGCCTAGGCTATAGCAGTGCATGCATATTTAATACGTTTAAAAAAACTGTATGAAAGAATGGGGCAAAATGAGCCACTATTTTCATTTGATGATTGTACTGCAAAATAAAAGTGTATTTGTTTTAAATAACTTACTACATATACCTCAGGTTGTTGTGCACCTATGGGAATTAAAACAAGTTATCTAATTATTCTGGTTTTAGAACAATGACCAAGCTAAAAGAGTCTGCCTAATGGCACAACTTACCCCAAGGTAGAGGTAACATGAGCATATGGGGTACATTGTGCCACCATTAAAATTACACAAAATTTAAAAAAAAATTGGTATAATCTTGATTATTCATGAATTAATCAATTTGACAAAGGCTAAAGCTCTAACTTTTAGATAAAACCATGTGTTCTGTTGGTCCACATTTGACCTTTTTCGTTAAAATTCAACTGATCTTTGTGTGTTACATTTGTGATGTTGGATATACTCCTAGGCTACAGCATGTTTGTGTGTGGCTTAGCATTAGTCAACAATTAGATATGTATATCATCAACACTAACGTATAGAATTAACATGAACTTGTAATGGTGACACAGTCAGTGTGTGTACTGTATGTTTATATCTACGTATGTATGCTGAATATAACAAAATGATACTAATATACACAGTTTAGGCCCTCAATTTACACTAAAGTTTAGGGTAGAGCCACTGGCTCAACTTTCCCCAACATCACTGCCACATTCTACCCCACAATCTCCAATTTGACAAAACTGTTTCACCCAGTGGTTCACAATTGTGCAAAGTTCATTACCTTGTTTTGTAGCTTGCACTGAAATAAAATGTAATAATGTCTAAAACATATCTATTTTAATTAAGGTGCAGAACTGATAACATATGAAACATTGTTAATTCACTTGGCATGACAAAAGTCATTTATTTTGCTCTGGTTTGCATACTACTCGCTCCATGTGCTTTAATTCTATGACAGGTTGAACTATACTTCCTTAATATGTGGTCACACAATATTGTTTGGTTGTTACATAGTGGGTGGCTCATCTTACCCACTGGCTCGATTTAGCCCGTTCTCCCCTACCTGTTTCAAAGGAAATGAGCTTTTACTCGTTCAACGGACGTGCAGAAGAGTTTGCCAATTATGTTCTAGAAAACATAAAAGCCACAACATCGCCCTAGTCGTGTGTAGGTGCGTCCCGTTGCCGCTCCGTTGCTAGAAAGGTGCAGTTCCTTGTTGCTGCAGAATTTCGCTCTCGCACTGGTTTATCAAGCTGCTTAGGCAGAAAGACGGACCGAGGAAGACGAACAGGTGATCCTATCATCAACAAAGGAATTTATCACGCATTTTATCACAAGTTTAAGAAGAGTGGTGCCGACAACAACTATGGATTCAACTTGCATGTGAACTAGATCGCTGTTCAACTTCTTAGCAAACGCGTGTTTGGTCGAGATTGTAAGATTGATTGAGATTGTCTACAACGAAAAGCTTTGATCGAGGATCATACAAGCTAGTCTACTAAAAAACTGAAATGTCTCGTAAAAAGGCGGTCAAATGCAAAACTACCAACAGCCCTTCGGCAGGTAGCCCCACCGGCAAACCAAACGGGAAAGCTGGCAAAAGCAACCCCGGGAGTCTTGTTCAAGCCAACGGTGTGGTCCACCCCAGCAGACCCTCCATCAGCTATAGCAGCGAGTTTTATGATATTGCTTTCAAGGTAAGCATGGCACATGATGCTGATGCACACAACTAACAATCACTTACATATATAATATACAGATATAAACACACATTATTTCGAATCTGCATGTTGAGATTTGAGCATATGTATGCTGAAAGCTTTTATTTCCTCCATCTCCTCTGTAAACTGTTGATCAAAAAGCAGTGTATTCAATGTTTTATTTTTCTCGTCACAGAAATTTGTATCTCAATCAATGTCACTTCATCATCACCAATAGTCAACAATAACAATAACATCACAATTTAGAGATCAAATTTATCAGGTTATGCTGTTAACATTGTATTTGTTTTGATTGGGGAACTACAGGACTAGAAAAAAAAGCTACAGTCTATCTCTACTTTCCTTTCTTGTTATGCAAAAAGAACCCATGAATGTTAGTTCATGGGCAAACAGATTTAACAGACAAAAAAAATATCCAGCCTGCTTCCCCAACACACACACACACACACACACACACACACACACACACACACACACACACACAAACACTGTGACACTCACACACACAGTTACTTACCCATCAAGATCCAGATGCACACTTGGGAACAGGCACAAAAATACCAGGGCTAAATCAGATTAAAATATCTAAATGATGGACGTATAATGAGGTTATAATAACCAGATACAGCTATAAAACAACATTGCCAGATGCTTGGCAATGGCTGCTGTATACATTTTTGTAACTCCACTACCATCTGTCTGACATCTGCCTTTTACCAATCCCATTGTTGGGGGGTCCATGCTGTGTGTCTTAGCTGGTCCAATTCATTCATCTGCCCAAAAGCAAAGCTTGAAGGTCGATGCTGTTGCGTTTAGAACAGGTCTGAATCCAAATTAGAAATCCCACCATTAAGCACAGCCAGTTTGAAGCTAATGGACTAGTATTCTGATGTATAGAAAATTATGTGGTTTATGTATCAGAAAGAGAGATCCAGTGAGAGAAGCTGATCTCTGCCTCGCCGGTGTTGTGTAGTATCTGACAGCTTTCCAGAATAGTGCATTTATGTGTTGTGTAATAGTTTCCTTCACCTCTGTGGATGTGTGGTTTTAGGTACAGTATAATCTTGTTGTCCTCACTCTTAAGGTAATGCTGGTTGGTGATTCCGGGGTGGGGAAGACGTGCCTTCTTGTTCGCTTCAAAGACGGCGCTTTCCTGGCCGGGAGCTTCATTTCCACAGTTGGCATCGACTTTAGGGTCAGTCTTTAAAAAAAAAGAAATGCCCACAATACACATAATATACAGCCAAATGACATTGTTATATTGTTATTGACCAGTTGAGATAAATTGGATCCCAATGGCAATCAAAGTAAATAACAATAGACTTGGTTAAATAGCGTCCAGATTAAATGTTCCATCCAGTTTCCGAATTACCGTCCAGCTCCCGGGGGGGGCCAACCTTACAGATGTTTTTTGGGGAGGGGGGTGGGCACATGAAATGGAGGGTCTGGGGTCCTCCCCCAGGAAATATTAAGGGTCAAACACTTAATTTCCTGCATTTTAGTGGATGTATATATGCACCAATTGCCTTTTATTAGGTTTTTGTAAAACTGTCAAAATATGTGGTTTGCATAGGCCTATCACAAATTTTACACGGTAATTAATTTATGTATGGTCCCCTGCTAGACAATATAGGTCTAATCTTTGTTTATATGCAATGCACCAAAACTGTGTGGCTGGCTCTTTAATGAGCGAACAATGAACGAGAAAGTCACGGCAACCAGAAAATTCTCAGAGATATAAAGGATTTTATTACAAAAAATATTAATCGGCACAGGTAGGCTGAATAATGGGAAAAACATCAACCTATATAATACAAATCAGGGCTTAATAAGAAGCACCTCTGGCGATATGAGAGCAAAAGTTAAACAAAGCAGAATTTTCTTATGTTAATTCAAGTCGCGTACCGTATAAATGAATGGTGGTGTGCTAAATAGCCTACTGTGATGTGGTCTACAAAATCCTGGGCCTCAGCTTGATTCGAACACTGAATTTATGATGCGATAAACTTTGGGCTGGGCGATATGGACCAAAAATAATACCCCGATATATTTAGGTTAAATACAGATACACGATATATATCGGTATTTTCTATAAAGTGGGATAAATCCTTCAGGCATAAAGAAAAAACTGGAAACCCGACGGAAACAACATTTTACATTTTTAGCGACATTAATTGACATTTGTAAGCTTTCTCTGGTGTCTCCGCCCCTTTGACACCCTGAACGCATTAAATCACTCGCTCCTGACTCCACTCCTCAGGCCAAGTGCAGGCAAAAAAAAGTTTCAAAGATGTTTGCTGTGTTTAATGGGCGTGGCAAGTGTTCAATGAAGGGTACTAAGTGTAGCAGCATATTTGGAACCTGTTGGTGTTTTATAAGTAGCCTAGCCTATTTGTGAGTATTTGTCATCTTCATTATATAGTACCAGTATCAAATGTCGCTTTAATTACCCTATTATTTCATCTTAAATATGTCATCTCATTCTGATATGAAGTGCATGAAATTAAATCGATATGCATGTTCATACTGTACACCATTGTGGACATCCTCCAATTGGAAGTTTAGTGCACTATGTATCAACAGGTAATTGTACCACCATCTTGTGCATCTATACAGCTGATAAACAGTCTAAAGCAGTAAAACACAAATGATTGCATTGTTGTTGTTGTTAGCCAGGTGAATGTTGTTCAATCCACCGCAAAAACTCCTCCCTGTTTTGTAACATGGCTTTAAGTCTGCGTTTCAGTTTGCGTTCATTGAGCATGTAGTAAACATTTGACCATCCAGAATGCTGTCTTTGTTTTTCCTTTTGTCTGTGCTGTTCTGTCAACAAACGTCAAAGAGCTATTACTTTCTCGTTAATCTGCCTGCCTTGTTTCGGACCAAAGCTTGTTTCCTGACTTTGCCGTGCCTGCCATTTGCCTGTTCTGTTTGCCTTCTCATTTGGGTTATCAGCTGCCAGCCATCGCCTATTTTTGTCTCTGTTCCTTCCTGCACGATTATATTAAAGTTGCATAACATCATCTTGTTTAGTCACGTTCAGATTCCTGACAGTTACAGTTGACAGTTTAAAGGTGAGGTATGTACCTGTTTTTGTTGGGCACTCTAACAGCCCTAAAAATATATTTTGAGGGGTCTTAACCGGACTAAAACGGGACCAGCATGCTATAAGTTTAAAAGTTGGTACTTTTTACAGCATTGTTCAATGGCTTTACCTCAGTGCAATGAATATTTCATATGAAGGTCTTAAAAGAAAGAATATTGATTTCTTAAATTAGTTCGACATGCTTTCATTTTATAAAGCCCTCTCTCTCATGTGCCCATTTATGGTCCCATATGAGCAAGGTAGAATACATCTGAGGGAAAAAAAACTTCCTTTTGCATGTGTGTGTGTGTGGGGGGGGGGCACGTCAATGTGTTTGTTTTCATATACAGATAAACACAACTGAACTCTTCAACTCTTCAACTGAACTATTCTGCACTTTGTTCTCTTTTATTGTTAGAACCAGTGTTAGAACCAGGGACTGGATCACATGTCACCCTGCTCTACCACTGACCCCATACAACTGATATTGTATGGGTTTCAGGTCTCAGTACATGTAGACTATGAATCACTGAAATGTATTAATTTTAGTGATTGGAATAAATAAAAACAATCGTGTACATCTTAACAACTGTTGACTTGTGTGTACCCACACAGACATGCACATACAATGACCATTTAATATGCAAACAACTTGTTTGTGAAGAGATGGAAAGAGGCAGAATGATGGAATGAGATACTGTGAGATAGAGGTTATTTTTGGTAGCTTCTAGATTAAGGCCTTCCTGTTTTGGGTGTTGGAACAATTCAGGCATCGTCTCAATTGGGGATTTCAATTCAATTCCCTCTTCAAAGCTTCAGAAAAATGCTGTGATTCTGTTATTTATTTTTTACCTGCCAACAGTATTTGCTTGATAATGAGCTGGCTCCTTGCTAAAAAGGATAAAACACAGGATATACATTTACGTAACTCCATTCAACTGACATTAGACAGCATGAGAAAGACAGACAGTTTTTCCTGTCTGAATTAACTGTTAACAGCTGTACATCTAATTATAAGAGCCACACGTTGAATGCTGTTTGTGATTCAGTAATTGTCTAGCAGGTGCTAGCTAACAGTCTGAAATGATTGGAACATGTCTCAATATGATTGCAGGCTGAAGGGCATTTTCCTCCTCATGTCAGAAGGTTGTAGGGGGCAGCAGGCAGGATGGGGGGGGCGCACCATTACCACTGCTACTGAAAGTCTCCCAGTTGCACCCCAGGCGAAATGGACATTGGGTTCTATTTATCCTGCCGTTTCTGTGTTGTTGTTTTTTTACATAATGTGTTTAGATTATTTCCTCAGGAGAAGTCATTTTTGGGGACATTTGCTGTGCTTTATTGCCTCTATTTCATCTCTATGGCTTCACTATGTGGCACTTTTTGCCTATGTCATTCATACCCTTTACTGGGACTCTACATTAAGTAAGAATCCTGTTATATGTTTGCTGGCATTGGGGACTTTAATGTACCATTGTGGCACAGACTCTACTGGGGCATGTTAAAGGTGCTGTAAGTACAATTATAGAGCTATACATTTAGTGTAATTTAATGGAACTGTCATAGAGCCATCAGCTATCAGTATCTGCATTTACATGGACCCTATTTTTCCATATAAACACCTCAGTTGGAAGAGAAAGGCCAAACTCAATTTAAATGTTATTCCGAAGCAGAGGGGTCAATCGGGTTCCCTGATTGAAAGAATTCTACCATGTACAAGGTGAAACCCGATTACATTGTTGCATTCTTCTGCACGGGCCCCGCCTTACTGTTGTTTTGTGTGATGCTAACTTGATTAGAGGCCAGGCGGTACCCTATTGTGCACAGCCACTGTACCTAGCCTGGATAAAACAATTGTGACTCGCGCAAATAAGTTAGTGGGCGCTATTATGGTATTTCTTTTGAATCAGTATAACTCCTTGCTAGTCACACAAACAGCCTCACTCTCTCCAATTTGTCTGCGACATACTATGTAAACAGGTAACCCGAAATCTTCAATCGAAAGGATTCCATTTGGAAAGACAATATAAGTGTCCATGTAAACCCAGCTATTGAGCAAAATGCTCTGTGAGAATATGCTCTGGTTGATAGCTCTCACCTCCATATATATCGCTTTAGATTTTTCCAACTACCCAAGATTTCTGTTCCAACTCATCAAAGACTCTTTTCCCTGGTCGGTACCTGTCAATCACATGAATGCACTCACACAGCTACAACAGGTGTGTCAACAGTGCTTCTGCAATGGCAGCCCAACGGTCTGGCGGGAGGGAACAGAGGACGAGTGGTTGGGATTTACAAAATCTTGCTGTCTTTCATTCTTTATGAGCTACTGAAGCTCTTGTTGCAACTCTCAAATCCTACCTACAACCGCTTAAAAGCATTTATGAGTACTTTTAGCATGTAAAAGTTCAACTTCTTAAATACAAATGTATATCTATATAATCCATAGTATTTACAATTACAGGGCCCATGTTCACAAAAATTTAAGCTTTTTTGAGCAATAACCTGTAATTAAACATATATTAATGTAATAATATCAATATTATTATATAAATACTATAGAAAATGTTAATGTATATATTCCTGAGCCAATTGATGCCCATTCGATGCAATACGCTTTAAACTATATTCATAAACACATTATTGAAGCAAATGACATTTTAACTAATGTGTTTCAATATGATACATGCTTGAGTGGGTGTTAGGCACTAATGCCCTAAACTCAATATTCCACGCTGTAATTATTCACATCCATCATGATTTGAGTTGCTGTTTTGCTATATCTGCATCTTTAACACACCCATTTGGAATTCCATGCCAAAGATTGGGGGAAATTACTGTATTCTGTTTTAGCATAAATTCAGGAAATGTGTTAATTCTAGCACATTTTTCAATCTCGTAAACAAGATGCTACATCTCAAGGGGCTATACTTTAGTTAATTCAAATTTAAATACAGGTGACCAGTTAAGGCAGACTGGTAAACACTAAACAAACAAAACCCGTACATAATTGTATTTATTCTTAATCTGTGACCAGATCAACACTCCACATCACTATAAACAACTTCAGTTAATACATAATTTGTTTAGAGTGCATTACAGTAGATGTTAGAATCACAATCATTACAATCAGACCGATTTTCTATACTGCTGTTTCAAGAAACGAACGCCCTCCCCCCCAATTAACGACATCCATTTGACAAGTTATGTTCTCATTTCCGATGTGTAAGTATCAGAAAAAAAAGCCATCTCTCTTCCCCCACTAAACCTCACCTGGACACATTCAGCCCATATGTTGACATGGGGGCGGGGGGGGATAGGGGGCAGGGACATGTGTCTCCGTATTTCTGTATCTGCCATAAATGCTCTGAGTTGTTTGAAATAACTCAAGTATAGCAACCTTTGTGACAGGCTAGACTCAACGGGAGATTCCTTATCGCTGTCCTCCAGAAGAGCACTCTGTGACTGGAGGATTTAAAAGGATGTTGGATGTTAGCATATAGATATTAGCGTATAGATGTATATAGAAACAGGCAGTGCAGCGGCCCTCCAGGACTGGAATTGAATAGCCCTGATGTACTGTATGGGGCTTATTTGTATGATACTGTACACCCAGAGGCTGCCTCTATTCTGGGGCATTGTACAGAGGCTGACCCACGTCCTTTTGTGATTACACCTCAGAGAGATGTCATTAAGTTCTCACCCTGTATATGCGGGACCTTTTAAGGCTAACAGGATAACACTTGTGTTCATTCAATTATGTGGTGATTGGCTTTGTTCCCACCACACCAGTGGGGAACCGTCAGGGCCCTCTAGGCCCTCAGACAGGGTCTTAGATAGTAAAAAAAAATATATATATATCCTATTTACTAAGTAATCTATTTGAATGTAATCAATTCATAATATGACAATCAACATCTAATTACAATGTTTCTGACAACATTTTCTCTTTAAACATGTCTCTTCAGTTTGTGTTGGAATGTGAAGGGTTAAAGGAAACACGCTGTCTCGTCTGCTATGCAGCTCTGTGATTGGTGACGCCTTCTACACTTTTACAGAGAACATCGTAATGAGAAACATATTTCAAATGACAGTCAAATTGACCAATCATATCGTCCCTCTAAATGGGTTGGCTTTGTTGATGACAAGTTCTGCCTGCTGTGGGTCATGTGATCATGGGTTACCTACTACCTAGCTAAATATTTCGGCAAAGGGGACCATTTCCGGTGCAGCACTCAGTTGCCGCTATGAGGAGGATGTTTCAGCTTTATTAGCCATGCTATTTCGATGAAAAGTTGGGAGTTTATATAGGAAAAGTATATAGCTACTAGGCTATTCCTTAATTTGGTGAGGAAAACAAAATAGCATATTCATTAAAAGTTCAGTTGTGAATTGACCCACCATCAACCTTCTCAGTGGAATGTGGACTTAATCTGTTTTCAAGTAATGCTGTTTTTATAATAGCCGCTGCTGCCACTGCGAAATGTATGTCTTGCCGTGCGGAATGTGGGCAGTGCTTGCTGTCACACAACTCCGTTTCCTGGTTTTGTTATTCGGATAAGCGCTTGTTTGATTTGGACATGGTTTTTACAAGAGCAGATGTTGTTTTGCCACGGGAAAGTGTGTAGAGGCAGTTTACAGTCATCATTAGCAACATTGTATTTCTATGATTAAACACCGCAATAACTAAAGTGTCCTCCATTCCAGCCTGCCTCGCTAAAGAAAGCTACAGCCCTGTGGGGTCAGCCACACACTCGTCCTTGCTGTTGGTTGAAGCTACGAAATCAGTGGTCAAAGTTCAGCTGAACTCTAGACGATGGGCAGATGCATTTTTGCTTTGCCACAAGAAGCGAAGGTTTAATTCACCCCTTCGCTCGTATAGAATGGAAGTGAACAACAAGCGAATATCAGCTGTCAATTTCGCGCATGTGACCGTGCGGACATGATGCACATTTATTGTGCATAATGAATGACAATTACATGTAATAATCACTAAACTATTCGGCCTATAGATAAGTGCTTGACGTGTGCGTTTTAATCATCTGATGCTTTTTTCCCAAAAAGGAGGAGGGGAGGAGGGGGGGGTCAGAGGACCAAGGTTGAATACTCACGGTTCGCTATTGGGCCACACACCTTATTCAAGTACAGTAAATGGCCTCTGAACGTTGAAATACATGTACAATACAATACATGTGTCTGGATACTGTATACTGTAGGCTTTTTAGGCTACCCTTTGTTGGATATACAGTAGCATCCATGTTTCTTTCCGTTTGTTCACAAAGCGTACATAAAATGTTCCTGACAGGTTTAGAACTCAGGGATCTGACCTGGTCTACTCATACATCTTGTCTATTGCCAGCACTGCAGGGCATCTTCATCTTGATGGTTTGTCTGTTCACTGGCAACACACCAGTCTGGCAGGGGATAAGGAATTGGCTATTGTGTGTTCCTGCCTGAAGCCACTGACGAGGCTGATCTGTCAAAACCAACAAAATGGCAGCTGGTTCAGCTCGATAGCCTTTCAAATGGTTTTCGCCAGTGAGATTAAGATCCTTCATTCTTAGGAATCTGGCCCTTTCTCTTTGTTGGTTTAGTAAAATAAAATAAAAACATTTGATTTTGATACAACTCTGGCAGCTTCAGACATGCCGCCAAACTGTTAGAGAAATAGAGTGAAACACGTTCAGTTATCTTTTTTGCTTTTTTCCACTTTTGCTTGAATTTAAAATTTTACTCCATGCCTTATATTATTGCACAACAAAGTGTGTGTGTGTGTGTGTGTGTGTGTGTGTGTGTGTGTGTGTGTGTGTGTGTGTGTGTGTGTGTGTGTGTGTGTGTGTACCCTAGAGCACTGTTCTCCACTATTGACCAGCTTCTCAACACCGCCCCTCTGCCTCAAAGTGTGAAGAGCTAGCAGTATTCTTCAATAACAAAATAGACTCAATTAGAGACAGCATTCCTACTTCTACTACTTTATCCATTGATGACAGCAGTAAACCCTGTAGTTTGTAATTATGTAACTATGGGAACTTTTGCTTGTGTTACACTTAGTGAGCTTTGCAAGATTGTCACCAAAAGTTACTCGTCCACCTCATGTAATGTCCCTGTGCCCACATCATTCTTTAAGCGGGTGTTTGACAGTGTGTCTGGTCATGTTTTGAAGATTATTAATACATCTCTTGAAACAGGCATTTTTCACGTTGCTTTCAAAACAGCTGTTGTAAAACCATTACTAATTAAATTCAACCTCAATGTTAATGCAATGACCAACTACAGGCCAATATCAAACTTGCCAATTATTAAGATACTGGAAGATATAGTCTCTGTCAAATAAACACTTTTGTTAAAGGAAACAGTATTCATTGTTACGCTGTGTGGTGGTGGAGGCGAGTGCAAACGAACGAAAAACACAACGGTGAAAAGAAAACAGCCACGAGCCC
>JAODLL010006379.1:0-10035 GCA_026546735.1 Forbesichthys agassizii
GAGCACCCTATGGCATCGACTGGATTTCTATATTATCAATAATGTAGTTATCCGATTAATCGAAAAAATAATCAATAGATTAATCGACCAAAAAAATTATCGTTTGGTACAGCACTAATGCCAGGTCTAAAACTGGAATACTAATGTGTTCCATTTAGAAATATAGAATATGATTCTCACGCTACTGAAAGCAAGATTGATTGTTCAATTGCATGCTAAATCTACTTTAAAAAATGTTTACACTAAATACAATAACAGTTTAAGGATGTCATGATACCAGAAATTTAGTAGTCGATACCATTACCAGTGAAATTCCACGGTTCTCTATACTCATTTCGATACCACGGCGGAAAAAATATCTAAATATTATTTTATATGTATACCGTGTGTGTAGACAACATACACTGTATACCCATTTATATATAAATAAAAGACAAAACAATTTTAAATAGAGGAGTCCTCTCTCAATGATACTGTACGTGTGTGTGTGTAGACCCTTTGTTCAATGATGCATTTATCAAGCGCACAAACTATTTATCCTTTTCACGGGCATTATTTACAGAAATCCCTTTAATGCACTGCGCACACTAAATCATCCGTAATTGTTGAAGGCTGGGTAAAAGCATGGCGCTGAATGAAGGCACGTGGGGGACGATTGTTGTGTTGTCTGCCTCCCAGAATGACATGGCCTCTGAAGGGTTCAAATGGAGGGGATTAGTGTGTCATCTGTTCCACATGACAGCCATTTGCCGCTTTTCACATTTCTTGAATGCAATCCATGTGGAAGCAGATGTTAACAGCTATTTCCACTTGCGCATGAAAGGAAGGAACGTGTCCTCACGTTATTTGTGTACTGTAACTACGGTCACGCTCCGCATTGAGAGGCAAGTGGAGTCTCGTGTTAAGTCGGGCCTGTTTGCCCACCTCTGTCTTGGATCTGTTGACTTATTGAGACACATGTGAGTGCCTAGACTGCAGTCCATAGCTGTGAGGGGGTTCTGGAAGGGGGCCACAGAAGCAGTGTGTGCTACCCAGCATAAACTGGAGGATAACTCTGCAGAGCTTTGGCTCCTATTGGCTTCTCACAGAGCCCCCTTCTGCAGGCAAACCTGTTAGCCTGCCTCGCCAACTGTTGGAGCTTTACTGTTCCCTCCAACCAGGCCTTGGCAGGTTTTGCCACGGGGCTTTTTAACCACTCTGAATGTTCTAACTATTGGCGTGTTTTGATGAAGTTCTTTGTTTGTCACCTAAACTTTTGTTTGTCTAGCAATAATTCATTGAAGTTGATTCAACTTGCAAGCTCTTTGAACAGAAACCTGGTGAAGTGCCGGTGAAGTATCTGTTATCTCATTTCACCCACACTGATTTATTTATTTTTTTCTTTCTTGGGATGCACCTGTATCTCAAAGAAGTACAGGCTATATGTGGCTCCTTATCTGTCCAAGGAAGAACCAATAAACACACGTCTCTAAACCTCCAGGAGTGTCACTTATCCAACAACATTCTACGTTGTGAACCTGCCTTACCACCTACAGTACATACATACACTAGGTGTATTGAGAAGCAAACCAGTCACTGTAAATATCACACAGTATCATATAGGCTTAATACTGTCATCGCTCACTTAAGTCGTCACGTTTATTGTTATAAACGTAAGGACTTAATCCACCCAGGCACGACACAAGATGATAGCATTACCCACTTGAAAAATAGGCTGTTTGACGCTGTTAGTGTGTTAGCAATAAAACGTGTAGTTTTTACTTAAATGGAACAATTAATGTATTTAGCAATATGCACTCTATTGCTAAATACATTAAGTATAAATATACCAAACACTATATTCTGTGCTGGCCACGCAATACTTAATGCAACTTAATGACAAGGCTGAAAAGTGACATGCAATGCTCTTATTAATAATTGCTGATGTAACATGTATTTTATTTACTTCAATCATTAAAATATTAATATTTATATTCAGATGAACTCATCTGTGAATGTCATGCAAACAAAGCCAGCATTATTGCTGGCTTAATAACTGCAAATTGTTTTGGACTTGAATATATTCTAAGAGACGTAATGCAGCTATTTCCCTGTGCTTCCAAATGCCATCGTCTTCCCCCTTAGCCATTTAAGGTGCCTACGGCCTTCTTGGTGGACCTCTTAAAAGCTTAAGGCAGCTGGCTTGGCACCTGTGTTTTGAGGGGAACTGTCTTTTAGATCGTGCACCCCATTGAGCCTCTCGGTGAATACGCTGTCCCCTTATGTAGGCCATGGTGTTCTACTTTCCCCATTCTCTTGCAGGATGTCACCTATATATATATACTGCTGTTATGAAATGCTCCAGATTAGTTAAGACTGTGTTGCATAATTAATTGCTGTCGGTCTTCAATGCAAATACCTCTAGGAGGGCAAGATGTACCTACTTGAACTCTTACACTGCAGGTATTATGTCTTAACGGAGCACCACGTTCAACATATTTAGCTGAATACACTGATTTATTTGAAAGGAAAGCCTCAGTGTAAGGTGTTGCTATACTGTAACAGGGATGTAATGGCTTAGCACTTGGCAGAGGAGCTGCTTTCTTGGTTTTGGACCCACTGTCTACACATAGCTACGTTTGTCTGGTCCTGTGGAGTCACCGTCTGCTAGCTCAGGAATGCTGTTGGGCACATTTTGTGTAGTTACCTTGTTGGGACGACCTGTAACTTGGCCTGTCTGGCTGCATCATCACAACTCTGATGCTTGCCTGCTTCTCAGGGGACAGATGTTTTCGCAACGCTTGCATCGGTTGATAAACGACTCCAGCATTCTGTGTGTTCAGCCGTGCAGTGGCATGTAGGTGGAGCTCCCGCTCACGAAAGCTGTTTTTCATTTAGTGTGTATGTGGAGCTGGGGAGGGAGATGTTTTTGACTGCATTGCATGTGTTGAAGCTCGCCTTTTCTTTTTGCTTTGCAGCTGTGCAGCTAACTCTGCCTGCCAGACTGTTACTCTCCACTAGTTACTCTAGTGAGGTCAACACTTCTGCAGTTAGTGTATTTTTTATTTTTTATTTTTCTGTCACACAACAGGAAGCAGGAAAAACAAGGTATATTGACTTTGTGATTACGGTGCCTGCTGAAAAGACAACCAGATCTGAGAGGGAAGTGAAAAAAGGAAGACGTTGGAAAGGGTTGTTGTGGTTGCCTGTGTCGATGTGCTGGATTTCATTATTTCACTGTGGTATGTAATCCTGTACAAGCGCCCCTTCATACTCCTGTTTCTTTGTGGCAGCGAGGTGAATGTGTGTGTGTGTGTGTGTGTTCAAGACAGTTGGTGTTCTCTTGTACTTTTCCTGTTGCTCTCTGTGTTGGAGAAGATCATGCTCAACCCCCTCCCTCGGGCTCCTGTTCGCTCTCCGTTTCCTTATTACTCTCTCACTCGCTCCTCCGTTTGTGTGTGTGTGTGTTGTGTGGGCGTGCTCTGACGGGCGGGAGATCTTCAGCCTTGCTCTGATTGGCTGGCAGGCTACTGAAGGGATTGGCTTGTCGGGGGAGAGAGGAGGGGGCAAGGGGGAAAAGAACCCCTCCCCCTAGCAGGCTGGGGTCAGGGGAGAGCGGAGATAGAGCGTGGGTGTTCTTGTTTTGGAGATGGCAGGGTTTGGAGCGAGCGAGCGCGCCTGCCAGCGGCACAGTGAGCTCATTGGCCACGGCGTCGCATCTCCTCTCGCGCGGGCGGCTGCCTTCCTCTGCTCCTTCCCCTCGCCTTCAGTCGCTTCCCTACCCCGCCTCTCCCCCGTGGCTCCCTGTGTGCCGGCACCCAGATGCAGCCCACCCCTGGCTGTGTGAGCTGCATTCAGAGTGGGGGGGGGGTGCCTCCACAGCCAGCAGGAGACTGTCCAAAAGAGCAGGAGCGCCAGTGGACTATAGCTCTCCTCCTGTGATGGTGAGTCGTTTTCTCTCTTAACCCCCTCCCCCCCATCCCCCGTCCCCCACGCACCCCGGCCGCGCGCAGGGCTGTGCTAATCGCTCTGCATCGCTGGAGTTCCCCTGTGGTTTCGCAGAGTTCACGTTGTTCTTTAGAGTTGTTTCAGGAGGAAATGGTGTGTAATGTGTGCAAACGTGTGTTTATCCTATGCTTGTAGCCTCAGGCTGGCGCTGTTGTACGTACTGCAACAGCACCCTGATCACTACAACCTTTCTTCTTTTGTTTTTGCTTTACATGAAGCGATTTCCTGTTTTGTCAGCACTTGGCGTCATGATTTTGCCTGGTGTTTACATTGGTAGTGCTGTGGCTCAGTAGAGAGTAACATAAACCATTGCTCCGTGCCTGGGGAGAAGTGAGAGTACTACGCACTCACATGGTGAGGTCAACAAGTAGAGGGGATCAGCTCTGCCAGGCTGTGTTGGTAAATAGACTTCTTATTATCCTAGGTGCTGAGTTTAATTTGCTAGTACTGTGAGTGTTAATGTCAGCAAGATGAAAATCAAATGTAGTTATATATTGCGTTTTATTTATATTAGGTTCTATAATCCGCCTGGTATACTGGTGCGGTTGAGTAAGTTGACTTTACAAGCCACTGTGGCCTGAAGGCAACCTAGTTGTTTCCTGCAGTGGTTGTTGGTGTTGTAGAACAGTAGCCAAATAGCCATCATCTAATCCCGCTTCTGACCATGTTTCTGTTTTTTGCTGCTGAAGGGAAAGGCTTGAATAAATTAATGCAGTTTGTTCGTTATAGTTTATTATTAACACATTTTAAGGAGGCCAATGGTGGACAGTTGACAGCAAATGTCTACAGAATCTTCAAGTCCATTTATTTAGAGCACAGAGTCCTGCAGTTTAGTTGGCGTTAGCTATGTTGGTGGTTCATCAGTTTAGTTGGCGTTAGCTATGTTGGTGGTTCGTCTGTTTAGTTGGCGTTAGCTATGTTGGTGGTTCGTCATTTTAGTTGGCGTTAGCTATGTTGGTGGTTCGTCTGTTTAGTTGGCGTTAGCTATGTTGGTGGTTCGTCTGTTTAGATGGCGTTAGCTTTGTTGGTGGTTCGTCATTTTAGTTGGTGTTAGCTACGTTTGTGTTAGCTACGTTTGTGGTTTGTTATTGAAGGAATACTGAACAGGGCAGTAGGGGACAGAGACATATGTACATATATGTACAACATATATATACAACAAGGCAGGGGTTTCCCTGTGTGACTGCTGGCCAGAACATGCAGCTTCTTCCCATGACTTGGTCTTTTTACCCAGGGAGAAACTGACAGAATCCATCTTCTGTCTGACCTTGTCTTAGCTTGATTACCCTCTTTTCCATTTCCTTTATAGAACATTGCAGGATATTTGATTTAGAGTAGTTTGATTTAGAGACCTCTTCAAGATAGTTTATGGGCTCCTGTGTGCATTTGGTCCCCCACTGCATCAAGATGTCATTTACCTAAACCATGTTTGGCTACACGGATATTTATTAGAGCCAGGGTGACATGCCCCTCTAGTCTGCCTTCTTGTAGCCCTCCGGGAAGAGGGGGGGGGGGGGGCTCACAGAGGAGGAATTTCTTCACTTTGAATCTAAGAATAAGATAATGGAAATCAGTTTTTTTTTTTTTTTCCATTAACCATGTAAGAGATGGGTACTCTTGATATCTGACCTGCATAGCTAATGTCAGTTTGTTTGCCATTTACGGCTAGCTTGTATTATTGTAAAGTTTTACATTCACTTTTCAGCATGGCTTTTACTTGACATTTTATTTTCCATCCTGTATGCTATGGTCCAAATAATCTTTTGTAAACTTGTACACATCTGATAAAATCAGATGTGGTACAGCGTAATCTGTGCTAAGGCATGGCCCTGCTCTCCCTAAACAGATTTGCTGTGGTTGGATAGTTCTCCTCTGAGGAGCTCCTCTCTACCATTAGAGCCATTTAGAGCTGTTTTTTCGCATGTGTGCAGCCCACTCTCTTCCCATACATGTGCAGTTGGAGGCTGCTTGTAAGCCTTGCATTTAGAGGTTAAAGCCTATCCAAGCTCTGCATGATTACATCATATGATCATAAAATGTCTCCATTGTTGCACACAGGCATCAGAGTAATGGTCTTGTATTGTGAAATGTAATGATTCCAGTCGCCCCCACCAGATTCCAATAACCCAGCATAAAAATTATTGATGAACTTTCTGAGCACAAGTCAAAGTGCTGCACTGCTGAATTATTTAGTGGTGTGTTCAGGAACAAAAGAAGCAATAATCACTCATTACATATATAATTACAAACCTGCTGAGGAAAGAAAAAATAAAACGGTTTAGGAAAAATTTGATCCCAGATGTATTTATTGTTATTGAGAAGTGGTCCACACCTTTTCAGTAAATGGTTGTTTTGACAGATTTAAGTATCTCTTTTCTTATACTTGGCTCCTTTCTGTTGGCTTTGAAAAGGGCATGTGTCTGTTAGGAGGTGTGCCACAGTGAATTGAATGGTTTCCATTTGTTGCGTTCTGTCCTGCGATGGTCAGCTTTAGCCCCGGCCTTGCCCACTCTTGATAGAGCAGACGTCTTGACGTCTATATTAGACCGACGCTGCCCCGCCAACGCTTGCTATGGAGTCCTCAACCTGGTCCTCACCTGCTTCATCTTCCCCCGACAACAGCTCGTCATTCTTTCGGCAAGAGGAGTCCACTTTTTTCCTTTGCGTGGAAGCAGGATGTGTTCTCCACTCTTCCTAATGGTTTGAAGCCAGATAGAAGAGTGCAGTAATGAGGCTGCCCAAGGTGTCTGCCCAGAGAGAAAGTGACCCAGCCCAACAACTCTGCTGGGCTTGCAGCATGTCTTTCCATCTCCTCATTAGGGCTTTCTTTGTTTGAATGCCATATTTGAGCTCAGATGGATTCCTTTTGCCCCCTCTCCTCTGTTCTTTTCCACTTAACTTGCAAGTCTCCATTTTTAATTGTTTCCTCGTGTCACATACTCTCAAAACCTGTTGTTTGTCTAAAAGTGTAATATAATCTAGATTCACGTATGCTCTGTAACTTTAGAAACGTTTTGCTTATTGGATCACTCCTGGGTTATATAAATACTGAGAATGTAGATATTTCTATATATTTCTATAATAAAGTTGTCTTTTTAACCTTTAAAATTAGTTTGTTGGAAATACATATTTTTCTTAAATTCTCCCCCCCTCTCTCCAGGGCATCTGGCGTATTCCAGTGGATGAGATTGATCGCCCGGGCAGCTTTGCATCGCACATGAACCGCTCCATCGTCCTACTGCTGGAGGTGCTGTATCAGCTCAAGGATCACGACACACTGCTCAAAGTGTCTTTCATGCTCCAGAGAACCCCCGACCAGGGAAAGTAAGGGACGCGCTGCTGCTGCTGTGACTTACTGTTTGTTCTACAGCTTATCCTCTCTCTCTCTCTCTCTCTCTCTCTCTCTCTCTCTCTCTCTCACATGCCTGAAGGAAGTATTTACGGGATGTGGATCGCCAGGTTTTGGCCAAGAGAGCATTTTTCCTAACTGTAAAAGTCCTGGAGGACAATCTGAACAGTCTCATAGGGGTAAGGAGCTACATCTTACCACTCACACACACACACACACACACACACAAAGAGCACCTCTTTGTTTGAACGCTTGCGCGTGTCGTGACAAGGCTCTGCTCATTCCCCCAGGTGTCGGAGCAGCCTTCCAAAGCTCTCGCTCCCCCCATGGGGGAGATGACCACGGCAGACGCGTCACGCAGGCCCAGCGCAGAGGACATCAAGCATGCGCTGCCAAAGAAGCCAGGGCTCGCCGACGGAGCCTGCGTCGCGGGCCCTGAACCCGGGCACAGGGAGACCCCCCAGGCACAGCTCCTCCCACCTGCCCTACTGCTCACCGATAACGGGGACAAGCCTCAGGAGGTGCAGTCTGGGAAGATGGAAGCTCCTGGGGCCGGGGGCCCCGGGGCGGGACCAGATGAGCCCATGGAGCTGGACCCTGGCCTCTGGAGGAAGGTCGCCACTAATATGGACTGCCAGGGAAGCCACGCTCAGCAGGACGCCCCTAGAGCTGTGCTGGAGGCTGGGGAGAAGGTGTCCCAAAGCAGCCGGACACCAGAGCTGTCCCTGGAGGAGCTGAGCATTAGCTCCAGGCAGCAGCAGCAGCTTCACACGCTGGCTGCCAAGGCCTCTTTGGCAGCCAGCGGGACTGATCAGGGTCTTCAGAGAAGGCCCAGCAGAAAGCGGAAGCTTCTAGAGGATGCTGAGTCAGGCAAAACCCTGCTGCTGGATGCCTACAGGGTGTGGCAGCAAGGGCAGAAGGTCATGACCTACGATCTGGGCCGGATTGAAAAGATCATGTCAGAGACTTACATGCTCATCAAACAGGTACCTTTCTGCTGGGTAATCACATAATATATCAACACACACACACGCTTAACCGCAAACAAAAGTATATATTTAACCACAAGCTAGCATAGGCTTCCGTATACCGTATTATTCTCAGATGAGAACGTAATGCCTACTTATTGTTTTCACATTATTCTGTGATGCTGGCAGTTTTAAACATTGACATAGGAAACCACTCTTCAGACTGAATTAGTAACACAGCCTTGAGTAGGGGTAGGGACTTTCCCTGTTTCTGTTTTCAAACACTGGCGCAAAAGAAAGCATAGAAAGCTGTGGTTTGGTTTATTGTTTTTGTCTATTTTTTAAACCACAAACAGCTCAACTGCACCGTCATTGTATACGCCTTGAGATAGCCTCTTGTTTCTAGCCATTTCTTCGTAAGTCAGCAAGCGCCTATTTCAATTATCCAATGGCCCTAGACTGTTTCAATAGCAGGTCTTGATATATTTTCTGGTGGTACTTTTTACTTGGGTTAAATATGTATGTAGTCACAAAAACAGTACTTATTGCACCCATTAAGCGACCAGTGATATCTGGAGCTACATAAGGTAATTTCAGATTTTGTCAATTTTTAGAAAGAAATCGAAAGCTATTTGAAAGGTGCTCCACTGCATGCACCGTCTTTGCTTTTATTGAATGCTCCATCCCTGGTTGTAGATTATTATTTAATATGTTGTACTAGATGCAAGTCAGCAAAATCACAAGTAACTCAAATAAAGAGAAAAATGGTTAGGCATGCAATCCTTGCTCATGTCTGGGTTCTTGTAAGATATTATTCATGTTATAATAGGGTATATTAATCAATATTACAATGGATTAGGGGTCAAGCAGCGAAGCTGCTGACACCTATTGTTGTTGTTTTTTTTATTATTATTATTATTCCGCTGGATTTTCAGGTTTCGGCATGTTCCACATGCAGCGTTTGCACGAAACTTGGCAGATTGGCAGACATTCACCCAATTAGGAAAAAACTCAAATTACAACATGCTGAGATGAAATCTCTAGTGCCACCAACAGGTCAAAGTTGCGATTTTCAAACGGGCATATCTCTTGTCAGCTTTAACCTACAGACCCCATCCAGGTGTCATATGATAGCTTTTCTAATGCCCTACAACTTTGCAAGAGGCCATTTTGAAATCCGCCTAACTAGATTTTCCACCATTTTGAATTTGAACTTGCACAGGAAGTGGGTGTATCTCTTAGACGGTTAATCCAATCGCAACCAAATTTGATTCTCAAGTTTGAAATACTCTTCAGAAAATACCCTCATGTGTTTTTTCGATTTGGCCTCATGGGGGCGCTATACAAAAAAAAAAACACAAAAATGTTAACAGATCCTATACCGTGTGTCCAATTTTAACGAATCAAGTGGGAATTTACTCAACTTTTAAGCCTTTATCTGCTCAAGATAAACTACGTTAATTTGTTAAAGGGCGTGGTCACCACAAGTAAAGATTCGTCAAATCAGCTTTCAATAGCAATTAGCCAGGGTTACTAGAGTCAAACAATCAGCTTTCAATAGCAATTAGCCAGGGTTACTAGAGTCAAACAATCATAAAACGTGATGGGTATGAAGGCCAAAGGGTCTGAATGATGTAAAAAAAGGTTTCGTCCAGATTGCTCAATAGGGGGCGCTACAGTAATCAGTTGAACATTGCAGCTTTAAAATGTCAACAGCTACTGTACAAACTG
>JAODLL010006380.1:0-10035 GCA_026546735.1 Forbesichthys agassizii
TAACAATATTTGCTAATTTTAACACGTAAGAAAATCGAAATAAGTAATTTTGGGAAATATTATGTTCATTGTCATCATCATGTCATGTCTTAATAACATATTTGCCTGCTCATCATACAATATGTATATTGTGCCTAGTCTGAATTTATCTGTCACCAGTCCAGTAAGCCCCATGGTGCAGGGAACAGCCAGTGTCACCAGTCCTGTAGGTCCTTTGGTGCAGGGAACACACAGTGTCACCAGTCCTGTAGGCCCCATGGTGCAGGGAACACACAGTGCCGTATCCATGGATGTATTATTATAGCCGAACCTGACAGCGGCCCCCAGACCGGACATTGTGTCATGTGCACAGCCTCGTTAAATCGATCAAAATAGTTAACCTTGTGCATTTTCAATCACACGGTTGCCATTTTTATTAATATTCATTAGTCTGATTTATACTGAGTTAAATAGAAACTGAAGATAGGCTATAGCCTAAATAACACACTAGGCACTGAATACTTGAATGTTTAGAAATAGTTTAACATTGTTTATGAAACAATTGAAGAATATTTAGAGTAATTTATAATTTGATGGGTTATTGATCTATTAATCTAGAATTTGAGACATTTCTTATAAATATTTGACACATTTTATAAAAAAATATGAGTACATAATTTACTGGGACAGAAATGTTACCGCATAACAGGAATGACCCAGCAAGCGCTCAGATAAATGATACAATATTTTGTCCTGTCTCCATTGCCATAGAAAGCATAATAGGTGTGGCCATGTTTTTAGCCAGCTAGCTTAGTAGCAATTCCAGGCTGTGAAACATCAGATCAAAATGTCTAGTAAGGAGTAATATATGATTTATTAATGCAAGGAGACGCGTTGGTGATGTGGCTACGTAATGGGAAACGTTTTTGGGAGAAAGAGTCGCCCTTCTCGAATAACAGAGCAAGACAAAGCTATTCTGGTGAGCTGATGGGTTGATGGTAGACGCTTTACGGTAAAAACCTATCTAAATTACAGCAGGCTAGTTGACAGCACCATCTGCTAGTGTTTTGTTCACTAGCCATTAATACTTTTCAAAATGTGTTTGTCAGAGAACAATACCATGACATACGTGATGTTTAGATGCTAGCTAGAGCTGCATACATTACATAAACAAATGACATTTCACAATAAAACCCTTAAACAGTGTAATATACTGCATGCTATTACATTTTACAATAGATCTGATAAACGAATACGGTATGCTATGTTTGTGTATTTTATAGCAACTGAAACAGCAGAGAGATAAACTGAAGCAGTATAAGAAGAGAATCACATTACAGCTGGAAAAGGAGAGGCTCCTGGCCAAACAGTTGCTGAAGGATGGGAAAAAGGAGTAAGTTGATTGATGTTATGGTGAGAGTGTGGCAGATAGCACAGCTACATACTTATATAATTAATATGTAAGCCACTATCAAAAATATGACAATATGTTATGGGCTAGATATACAGTATGTTTTTCAAAATGTTGTGATTAACTATGGGCTCGCTTTGTTTTGGTATTTATTGCAGGAAGGCACTGCTACTACTAAAGAAAAAACGCTACCAGGATCAGTTACTAGACAAGACTGAAAATCAGATATCAAACCTAGAGCACATGGTAAGAGCCACCTGTTAAGGGTATATGATCATATTAATACTTAAAGTATTAGTATTAAAATTACATACATGGAACATGGAAAGACCCCTACAACATTATTTATAAATATAATGTGCTGTACAGTGAATGTAATGTGCTGTAAGTTAATTTGTTTATGCATTATCATGCTCCTCTGTATTCATGTGACTGTTGCAACATACTATCATTTAATTTTGAAAGTATTTTACTAATCTAAATATTCCTCAACAGGTTCAAGATATTGAATTTACCCAAATTGAGATGAAAGTTATTGAGGGGCTGGAAGTTGGAAATGACTGCCTGAAAAGTATGCATGAGGTAAAGTATTCTTATTAATTTCTATGTTGAAGATATGCAACCTTCATCAACAGTGAACTGTGGCAGTACTTTGGTTATCTGGGAGCTCTATGTCACGAAACAGAAGTGTAACTGCAAATTTGTCAACATATTACATAGGAATAAAATGCCATCATACTCTGGTAAACCTTCCACAGAGAAATACCTTCTTTCATGAGGTCTTTAATTGAGCTTTGTGCAACACAGCATGTGTTTTTTTGAGTTGGCATAGCCTGTTCACATTGTTTGAAGATTAAAGGATTATGGAGCAAATCTTTGACTACAGCGGTGTGACTGCAGTACATATTTTAATACACAGGGATGCTATGCTACAATGCTTAGATCTAGCTAGAGCAAATCTTTCAACATGTCAAGGAAGAATTTGCCAATGCATTTATAGTCCTAAATACTGTACAATAGTACTACTAATACACATATTATTGTTTATATAAGGTAATGTCCATAGAAGATGTGGAGAGAATCATAGATGAAACCCAGGATGCTATTGAGTATCAAAGGGTAAATGTATACTATTTTCCTTCTCATTAATTTTACTGGTCTTAGTTACATAATCATAATCCCAGTGTGGGTTGTTAAAGGTCAAATATACCAACATGACATTATGCTGAAAGGCTTTTTTCTTTTTCTAATGTCAGATTGTTTTACCTGTGTTTTGAAGTACATTGTTAATTTATTGTAATTTAGGTTCAAATAGTACAGATACATTTTGCAATACAATTTACATGAAACATTTAAATCACTGCTCCTACATGGAATGTAGACACTATACTTGAACATCACAATATCTAATTGTTTTTCCCTGTAATGACCAGAAATCCATGTTTTGCTTTTTCAGCAAATTGATGAGATGCTGGCAGGGTCTCTTACACAGGAAGATGAGGACGCTGTTCTTGCAGAGCTTGAAGCCATCACTCAGGTAGACGTTCATCTGCGTTTTGTTTTATCATGAAGTTGAACAAACAAACCGCAAATGTAGCGCACTTTGCATGTTTTTCTTCTTCTCTTTGATCAGGTTTGCACGTAAGGCATTAACATTCTTATTACCCATCGAAGGATAGACTTTACTTTTACGAAAGCAAAAACATAATTTTCTTAGCTATCGCTATGGTTGAGTTGTCTTGGACAAACGTGTGTGTCATTGCCTCATTCCTCTCTGCTAAAAAAAGGGAGAAGACATTGTACTTCCAGAAGTCCCCGTAGAGCAGTTGCCTGAGGCAGCAAAAGCTGAGCCAGGTACAACTGTAACAGACTATCTTGCTATTGACTTCTTGAGATGGGCACACTTTATACATTCCTTTATACTAACCATATGTTGTATCTTTCTCTAGAGAGGAAACAAGCTGAGATAAAACTGGACAAGGAGATGTTGGCAGCTTAACTAACTGAGCATTGTTTTATACATGCAGTAGAGTGTTGCTTACTCTACATTAAGGAAGGTATACCATCATTGCACTGAGTAGTTTATTATTTACAGTGTTTTACAAGGAAACTTAATATTGTTGACATTTGTTCAACACCAATGAAAGGTGACAGCGTTGCTGTTTTTTATTCTGTGTATGGGTTTAATTCAAAAGATATTGTCACGTCATAACTAATGGTTAGAATATAATTGACCCCTTTTTAGATGTTTTCCATTTTAAAATAAAGTGTGGCTAGCTAGCAAACATGTTTTTTTGTATGATTTGTTTTCGTTCTAAACTGAATTGTGACATTTGCCATTACCAGCAGGGGGCACTACTTGACCGAATTTTAGTCTTTTAGGAATCATCAGTAAAGTACTGACATACAAATTAAACCCATGATTATGTAAGTTTAATTTTACCTAGACTTAAAACACCTAGTCACCAATTCAGTATTTACAATCCTACACTATGGGAGTATACTATTTTGCATGCACAAATTTTGCATAAATCAAAGTGGAAATTACTGTTGTAGCTATTATAAAGGAAATCAGTCTCTAAAATACTCATATTTGGCATATGCATCTTTTAAGGCCTTATGGTATGTGTAAAAAATGTGTAAATGTGTAAAAAAAAAGTTTGCTCAATTATCTCATGATTAGGATATGAACATATCGAATTTGACATGCAAAACATATTTTATTATATCTTGTATGATTTTGGAATCCTATATCTTAGAATGGAACTGTTTTTAGATGATTAGGGACATTATCAAAGTAGAAACCAATTACATATTGATATCCAAATAGGTTTCTAATAATTCAATATGATGCTTTTTGAGGGAAATCTTTTAGAATATTTTCACAAGAGGATTAATATCACAATAATAATCATCATAATGGTCATCATTCATAGCATCATTCACAATGTGTCTGTTATGGGGCCACCAGCTCATGACCCTTCACCTATCTTGCTGCTATTGTTCTATGTAAAGTCAATGTTACAGTCTCCTTCATACGATATTACATCTTTATTTCTAGTATTGATCAAGGCTGCGATAATCTAATCAACCTCATCTGACACATCGACATGAAAAGAAGGCGGTGATTTCCAGCAGCGAGGCGGTGCATCAAATCACGATTTGACAAGAGGCTGCTGGGATCTAATAGGCGAGTGGATAGGGTGCGTTTAGTTTGAGTAGGTGTCGAGAGCTCAGCTAGCGTTTCATATTCCTCAAATGCCTTTGGTTTGATCGAAATTGTTTCTTGACGTATTTTTTGCCTTTTTACTTGGATACCTTTTGTCAAGGAAAATACGGTTTATGGTATTGGACGAAGATTTCGAGATGTCTCGCACCGACGAGGTTCACCGCATAACGGAGAATGTCTACAAGGTAGTGTTTAACTAATGACTAAAGTTTTGTTCTCCAGGATACCTAGTAACATTGTGTTTCAGATCAATTCAACCAGAAGCTGAATGTCATTGTGTGGAATATTTTGCTATTCCTTGATTTTAACCGCTTTCATAGGCTATCTTTAAGAATGACAGAAACAGTAGATTCGACAGGCTTTTGCTGTTGATAAGCTAAACGTTGTAACGCCGTGTACAGTAGGTCTCTCCCACAAGTTATCTATTCGGGTTGGAATTGCTGCAAGTGTAACCTATTAGTCAGAAGCGGTGTTTATGAATTGAAAATATATTGCTCTTGCTTTATCCAGGTTAGACTACTGAATAAAGCAACCTCTAACACAATGCTATCATGTATAGCCTACCTATTAACCATTCATCTGACTATTTAGTCCAACCTTTGGTTTCTCAAATACAAGGACATTATAGGTTACTGCCATATGTGGCAACAGGTACTGCAATAGAAATTTCCTTATAAGGATCATCAAGGAACATCCAAACCTGTTCTACCGAAAAGAAAATGGCATGTGTACTGAGCAGTTTTTATGTAAACCAGAATCAGTTGTTTGCAGAACACGCCCAAAGCTCAAGTAATAATAATTTCAGAATTTGCATATGCTTTGTCTGATTATTAAAATATATATTAATCTTGTTCTGCATTTCACCTGAATGAATAATATGGCAATCCATCTAATCATTGTAATCATTCTTTTGCACCGCTAGGGCTTTGCCAAACATAATGCACTTGTTGGAATGCAACGAAACTGCTTGCTTACTGTAGACCTTATGATGGTGCAACACTTGTATCATGATTTAAAATGTCAGGTTTTGAAAACAGATTCTCATCTCCAAGATGGGAGTGAATGTGTTTACCAATGAAAGATTTATTTACATGGAAAACCCAATGACGACCATATCCCCACAACTCATTCCTCTTTACTCATTGGCCCCTAAGATGAGTCGTGTGTGCGTGTGTGCGTGTGTGCGTGTGTGTGTGTGTGTGTGGACATCTTTCAGCAAGGAGGTCAGATGAGCTGAGATTCATCAGGGTGACTGTTTCTTCTTTTAGCACCAACAGGGGAAGGGGACATTTCATTAGCAGTGAATGTTTCTATGCTGAATTGGTCAAATATCCACTGAACCGTATGTGATTTCGGGGAGTTTTGTTTTGCATAAGGTACGTCAGTCTTAAATACGGCAGGCTGTACAGGCAGATTATGAGATGGGGTGTGTGCGTGCGTGTAATCCTAGCCCTAAGCCTTTGACTCAAGGGTTGACCAACCCTGTCATATGACAGCTTGACCTCGCTGATGGATAGCGGAAAGATAAATGCAACATTTGGAATGTGACATTCAGTCTGAAGAGGCCAAAGAGTGCATTTTCAAACTGGATCGGTGTGGCACATCCTTACACTGTTCAGTATGGGACTGGTGTCAGCAGAAACCTCTTGATATGATATTACGATTTTTAGGTGTCGCTGAGATGCATATTGTAATACTTTGTGTACGACATGATGATTAACTTTTATTTATGTGTGTGTGTGTGTGTATATATGTATGTGTGTGTGTGTGTGTGTGTGTATGTATATATTATATATGTGTATATACATGTAAGTTTTAAAAGTGATTTTAAGAAATAAAAGCTGATGTATTGCACATTACTTTACATTGATTACTTGTAGTGCATCAATTGAAAAGCATAACAATACAACATGTAAAATTAATGTATTAATTAGAAAGTAGTCTATAAATACAATACAGCATTTTGATTCAGTTTTATATTGTCATGTATCCAGGAAGTCTGGAGTGTGCTATAATCACTTTGCAATAAAGTGTATCCAGGAGGGACTTAAATCTAGATACACTATATACAGTAGAGACCACTTGGAGCATTTTGAATGGAGCCCTTTGGGATAATTCTCAAAAGAAAATATGGAAGTTAAAGGAATGTATCCAAATAATACCACATGACATAATTCAAAAGAGACAATAGTCTGCTTTATAACAAAATGGGTGCGTTGATTTAAGCCACTTGCCTATATCAATCAATCAATCTTTATTTATATAGCACTTTTCATACAAATTCATGTAACACAAAGTGCTTCACAATACGTCCATTAAAAACAATACAAAATGAGTAAAAACAATACAATATATCAAAAATAAAGTAATACCACCACTCATGTTACACTCATCATCTCAACCCTTCAATCACAAACAAACATTGGGAGTCCCATTCCCACCATCCCCAAAACATAAACCACCAGGGACCCCAGACCCACTCCCCAGCCACCTCAATCTCAGTCAGAGAGTGGAACCCCGAAGATATTGACAGAACGAGCCTACACACCAACATACCCTCGACCCCCAAGGATGTGGCACCAGGAGCGCATCAAAACGTAGAGCGTATTAAAACATATTACAGAAAAATGTTTGACTAAGAAGGTTGCCAAGATAACCCAGGTGAAATCCGAAGTCAGCTGGGTTGACAATCACTGAACTCTGTGCTGTTGATGTTTGTCAAAAGTTATATAATTAATTAATGCAAACAGACTCAAATATGGTATTTCTCTTCATTGCTGACCTCCAATTCTATGCCTGTCAGCGTGATTAATATTCATGTGACAAAGTGAGATCATTTGAAATGATGCTCTTGATTTAGATGAAGGCTGATGCATCTGCACTCTGTGTCTCTGTGTCACTTTGTTGTGGCACATTTGCATTTTTATGTGTAGCTGATTTCTAATGCAGAATGACTTGAAATTAGTTGTAAAGTAAACATGCCCAACATATGTCTTGTGTGGCCAATGCTAACTAAGTACATTGCATCACATTCAATACCATGTGTGACCATGTATTAGAGATGAAACGGTATGAAAATGTCATGTCACAATTATACTGACAATAATGATCACGGTCAACGTTATTATCATGGTATTGTTAAAATGTGCTTAATTTAATTTAAAAATGTTTTATTTTAAAATATTTAAAAGATACTGACATAAATAGTCGAATTTATACAGGTAACATAAGCCTAATTACATCACAAATACATGTTTCATCTGCTCAGTCCCCCATCTCTTCTACGAATATCTTATGTTACAAATTGCACCGGGCAGTTCAGTTATGTATAATCATTAATATATTAACATAGTCTACCTTTATCACAACATATTCAGGGAAGCAACATGTTACAGTAGCCTAGACTGGGCTATATTAGTTTCTCAGAGCCAGCCTTTACTTTTACTATGACGTAGTGCTAATGGGTGGAAGAGGCAGACTTTGACAACACACTTTGATCGATTGAATGCGCTGGGCCTGCGGGGTTACAAACTAAGCAAACTTTTTTATTATGCTGCAGTAGGATATGTAGGCTAGCATTGCCCATCAAAACACGAGATGTAAAATGAGGTGTCTGCCCCGTGTGCGGCGTGCAGTGTTTTAACAAAATAGTCACGCTCTTTCATCGCGCTGAACATCACACGTGAAATAGACACAAAGCAAACAAGGGCACGGCCCTGCGGAGCCGGAGAGTCGCAGGCACCCTTCTTCAAGAGGGAAGCCTTCGTCCTTCTAAATGCAGAACCGGCAGGTGGTGTGCGAAGGAGCTGCCACTCACTGCCTTCCGCCAGGTGTACGCTGATGCAAAACAAACCCACATTACGCTGCGTCTAGCAGGTTGCTAACTGGTTCATGTTGGACGCTGTCATGCTGGGAAGATATTTACCATGAGTTGCTCAGCACGGTAATCAAAAGCAGGTTCCATCTTTGTTATGATGTTTACCGAACATGAAGCTTAGCTTGAGGTAAAATACAGGAGTTGAAATCCAGTTCAACAAGCTCAGAGCCATAATGAATAATGATAAGATGTACGTCTATTTCTCCATCAAATAGTTTAGTCCTGTAATACATATAACATGTAGTAAGTAAACGCTAGTATTTAGCATGTGCAGATGCCATTGTGTTGGAGATCTTTTTAGTGATGAGCACAGTTCTAGAAGAATAAATTGACGCACTTCAAGGGAATTACTAACCGCCATGTGGGAAGAAAGACTTGGTACTGTATTACTTATGATGCTAATGCTGTGGTAATTAGCTGTAATCTTACTGTGGCCCATTTAAACCAGCCATTATTGTCGGTTAGCAGATAATATTCCTGTTGCATGTGGGTGAACCACTATGGAATGAAGTAATTATACATTGGATCTTATATGCCTCCAGTTCTCATCCTTTATCTGTCTTTCTTTTCTTCCTGTCTCTGTGTCAACAGTGCTGGTTGTGAAGTCGATAACTATCTTTCGCACTTTCTGTGTGTGTGTGTGGTGCTATACCGGGAGTGTTTACACCCAGTGTTGTTGTTTATTTAGTAATGTAACGTACATTTCCGCTCTTTTGCATCATTTGAGGAAGAAAGCCACAACAACCACAACGTGATACCATGGTAACAGCTCTCAGACTGCAGATTACAAAAAACACTCCCTATTGTTTTAATGGCCCTGCTGTGTTGTTGGCTACGGTCATAATTAATGTGCCCGGAGAGCGGGTGTCTGGTACCTTATCTGTGCTCGGCTTATGATATTCTTCCCATAGACAGCTGTGCCCGGGGCCTCCGACAACGATAATTGAAATCCTGAGTGGCAGGCAGGCCACTGTTTGGTAAACAAGCACTGCTGTAATTGCTTTTGAGCAGGTACACACGAGGAAGAATTCAGATGCCCTCACACGAGTACACACGCACACACGCACGCACGCACGCGGAGCCCCCAAACCTAACACACACGACAAAGAAAATAAAATGAATCCAAAACGCAGCTTTTTCCTGCAGGGTCATTTGCCATGGTATACTGCACTAGTGGTTGCCCTGGGAGACTCAATGACAGGGCAAATACATGCTTTCCCGCTTGACAGACATACATACACACACACACACACGCACTAAACTCCCTCGACAGGAGGGTGTGCACGTGCCTGTAATTGTGCGCATGCCCGCATGGGCGATTAGAGGGAACGGCTTTCTTTTTCTAGCACACGGGAAGCACTGGAGCAAAGCTCCCCCCAGCTACGACACCTCCTCATTCAGCCACTTGACACCTGCTCCCTGGAGCCTCCTCCTCCCCTCCAAGCCACTGGCTCTCTCTCTCTTCTCTCTCTCTCTTTCTTTCTCTCTCTCTCTCTCTCTCTCTCTCTCTCTCTCTCTCTCTCTCTCTCTCTCTCTCTC
>JAODLL010006381.1:0-10035 GCA_026546735.1 Forbesichthys agassizii
TCTCTCTCTCTCTCTCTCTCTCTCTCTCTCTCTCTCTCTCTCACACACACACACACACACACACACACACACACTATAGAGGAATGTCTTCTGAAATCTCAAAACACATCCATATCTCACGTTTTCCTTTTTTAACTCACTTGCTTCTCTACAAATGCACACTCCCAGAAAGCTCTGTAGGACATTAACATCTGTGTACATTTTATGCTTTATGTACATATAAATATAGGGTATATGTGATAAAGTCCTATTTAATTTTGTTTCTATTTCTACTTCAACAACACTTGTATCATCACCACACAGTAAATAATATAAAAAATACAAGATTATTAACAGATCTAAATGTCCATACAACCAACGTTCAGGGCAAAGCCAGCGGGCAAAGATTCAATGTTTGGCTCAAGGGCAATTTTAATGTGGAAGTATTCACTAACTCAGTGTCCGAGTTATACAATTCCTGATCTCCATGTGACAATATATCATACATTTGAACAAACCAGGCAGGCCTACATCACAGCCAGAATAGTAAAAGTTTCTTGACTTTGTAAAGTCTTGAACTACCCAAAGTGCTGCTAAACAAATGTATCTTATACTGGTTTATAAACCATTTTTCATTTTTTTCAGTAATTTTTTTTTTGCTTTCACCTAAATACTGTAGGTACAAGTTCGCTGTAGGCTATAGGAAACTTGGCACACACCAAATGCAGACTAAACTAAACGTATTATGTTTCCTGAGTTCGCTCACACTACACACGCACTGATTGGCTACATCAAGAAGGTTTACTGTATAGAGCAAAGCTGTAAAGCACGCGTGGGTATTTTAACCGAGGTAAACTTTTTGTCATGCTTTGGAGCTTGTGACCAGTTTCTCACACGTATGTATTACAATTAGGATTAAAATAATATTTATCTTAAAATAAGACTGCAGATTTATATTACGTGTCTCACACGTAAACTGCCAACATTTGCAAACAGACTCGAGAACGCCATTTATTTATCATCACCTAATCACCAGAAGCAGTTTATTATTCCACAAATGAATGGTGCATTCCAATCAAATGTATCGATACGCCGTGGTACACGCAACATAGTTGCAAAATTGTCACGGATCCTGGTTGGGGTTGAGCGGCCATTTTGGTGTTTCCAAACACATAGCCTATATTTTGCATATCATGGATCGCATGCATTTTTAAACCCATCACTTACGTGCACAAAATCAAACATTTGACAGGCCACGCAGCACTACAGGCCTACACTATAGCAGTCGTAAACACTGCACATACCAGATTGGGGAGGTGGGGCAACCTTCCAAATTTGCCATTCATCCCCCCCACCCCCTCCCAACTATACTGTGACGCCGCGTGTATATTTTAGTGAGAACAACCACGTGTTCAAGACTGAGCCACAGTATAAGCATAGGCTCTTCCACACGAATGGATACCATGATCTTAATTTGGCCTCTTCAAAGTTAGGAGGAACACGGCCCCAGGGACAGAGTGGGAGGTGTATAGAATTTTGGGAAATGATAATGCAACCTTTGTTTCTGGTGGCAAATTGGAGTATTTCCCCTTTTTCAAAACATCATTAAAATAGGCTATGCGAAGGCCTAATTTAATTTAAGATGCAGACATATAGCCTTTTTTAAACTTTTATACATCATCAATTGAAGTCGTTGTAATGGTATTTGACAACGCATAATTCTAGAATTTACTCAATAACGCAATGGTTTATTAAAAGTAGGATATGTACGTTTCCCTATATGGCCTTGGCTGGCGCACGCATGAGCCCAAATGGCGGAATAGGCTCACATTATAATGTGCTTGAAGTTACCTTCGTATCTGTGCCAAAGGTTACAGGCATTTAAACGATATTCTATAGGCGAATACCGTAGTCTATACAAACCAGGCCAAGTCGCACTCATATTTCAGAGAACAAGGAGTTAGTCAAAAGGATTCAATGTTGTTTATTGAAACTACTCATATTTAACACACAACTGTTATTATCTCGTCAAAATATCAAAGTGATAACACATCACCAATACCCAATAAGCTTTATGGCTATAAAGATTTAGAAATATAGAATATACTCTTGTATACTACAAAATAATAACATGCATGATAATACCCATTTGTGAACCAGTAGCCTACATTTTTAAATTATAAATTAGTCATATGTAAATATGCTCAGTAGCCATATATATATATAAGCATCTATTTCAGTTTTTACACAATATTTGGAAGCATGCGAGACACCGCATAAACAGGGGTTTGCGCTTTTGATACTGTTTGAAATGCATAAGCCATGTAGGCTAACCTACTGAGGCACAGTATATATATATATATTTTAAATACTTTACATCCACATGTTGCTACAGAAAATGTGAATAATAATACCAGGCGCGCACGCACGCACACACACACACACACACACACAACGAATCCATTATTTTTAAATCTCACTTGGACCAGAAAATGTAAACACAACACACATCACACCGATAAATGCTCACACCATGCATACAATTTTGAATTGCCCCTCAAAACACCACCAACGCAAACGAACTAGGTCTACAGCCAAATGAAATGGGTTTCTCCAAATAATGAAATATTTAAATATATATTACAGAAATTATATGCTTTGATGCCTGTAACCTGCACGAGCTACACCGAACACTGCTAATAATATGATGACGTTGCCATAGCAATTACAATCCCATGGTGACCTCCTTAAGATCCATGAATCACAAATTAACCAATAACAACATTTTTTAACGCATATCGTATGGGAGCACCACCTCCAGCATCTAACAACAGCAGCAAGCAAGAGCAGTTACCCACTGTCACAAGTTTAATCAACATATAGGCTATTCAAGTCGCCAAACGTTTCTCAAAAGCAACGATAGCCTACATTTGGCTACACTTTCTCATTGTACCTAATTCACACACAATCAAAGCCCGTTAAACAGCAAACCAACAGCAGCAGCAGCAACAATGTAGTGGTTTTTAGGGGAGGAGGGGCATGGATACCTTTGCTTCTTGGGTACGGAGTGTTCGACTTCAATTCGCTTTCCATGAAGTTCAACTTTACCTGGAAAATCAAAGATGAGTGTTCAGTATGCAAAGCCTCTAACATAAGCTTTGCTTGTAAGTCTGAGACGGACGTACTATAGCCTATATGCCACATGTTTAGGAAACAACTTGACTACAACTACAAAGTTGCCTTTGAGTCGTGGCGATTATTTTTTTTATTATTTCTGAAAGCTCATCTCTGTAGCATCAAAAACGCAAATGTAACTGTTGATAGGATGACTGGGGGGATACACTACTGCCCCGTAGTAGGCCGCAGGCCTAACTTGTCCAGAAGTATTTAAGAAACAACAATCTCTTTTTCTTTCTTCGTGTGTATTGTTTGAAATTTCACCACAGTAATCGCGCAACAATAGATATTTCGGTAAGGTTTCTTAAACCAACTACAACTTTGCCGGGGCATTGTTTAAAGCATTTTAACTTATTTGGCCAGTTGTTGATGACCGCACGACATTGTGCCTTGGAGTGGTGTGTGTGTGTGTGTGTGTGAGTGTGTGTGTGTGTGTGAGAGAGAGAGAGAGAGAGAGAGAGAGAGAGAGAGAGAGAGATTATGCAGTGTAAAAACAGCGAGGACCATATCCTACTCTCCCTGCTCACATGTTAAATATACGATCATTAAATTACATCTCTAAGTTGCAGAGGGCCACAGCCCAGAAGACACCCCCCATCCCCCTTCCACAGAAAAAACGATAGTAAAGCAGCTTTTCAATAAAACATTTTTTTAAAGTCGTTACAGTAGACTATATCACCTAGTCGCAATTAAGGGTTCGAGGCCTGCTCTGGTGAGTCCACAAAGTCGGTTGTTTCAGATATTTGTCATAGTGTCAACTCAAAGGGGGGAGGGGTGCCTTTATTCTATATCACAAGAGAGTAGCCTCTACTCACTAAAACCCAGCACCACTTGTGTATTACAAGTGTTTTTAAGCAACGTGTCTAAATACATTGGGTGAAATTCG
Organism: Forbesichthys agassizii; assembly: GCA_026546735.1. NCBI lineage: Eukaryota > Metazoa > Chordata > Actinopteri > Percopsiformes > Amblyopsidae > Forbesichthys > Forbesichthys agassizii. The sequence goes on from JAODLL010006381.1 coordinate 4,043, forward strand.
ATTTACGTGCAACTATGTTCTATATAGCCCATAATAGCCTACGTGTATCACTCCCCTGTAAAAGTTGGTGAGATCTTTTTGGCGTGTAAACGTATATTTGGTTCAAGAACAAACGTCTGCTCGTATAAAAATAACATTTGGGTTGACGGATTGATTCGCGGTATGGACGAGGGAACATAAAATGGAACACGCACTACAAACACCGGCGTGTTATAGAATATCAGCCCGGCATATTGCTTCCTCGAATGAATGAGAGTCGCTAAAGGTGGAGGGGTCGTTTGCGCTGTAGCCTATCTATGGTGCAACTTCACTCACCAGAAAACGTCTCGATAGCCTTCATGGCCCACTGGTCGTCTGGACAATCCACGAATGCATAGCCGGTTTTCATGAGAAACTGTCCAGAGTATGGGATCTTGTAATCGTCAAAGGTTTTAGATAAATCCTCTGCAGTGACATTTTCGTTCAGATTTCCAATATATAGCTTGTTCATGGTGGAATTTGTTTTAATGGAAGTCCCCCCAAGAAAAAACGGATAAGTAACTTTCCTCCTCGTATTGAAAAAGAACGCAACAATGTATTGCCACTATTTGAGAAGGTGAATCGCACTATACTTCCACACGGCGAGAAGATCGGGAAAAAAAATAGCAAAGCAAATATTTTAAAATTAAAATCAACTATAAACTGAAAATTTGGATAGCCTATATATTCTGAAACGGGTGTTCAAATCCAATGCATTGAGCACAGCGGTAGAAGAAGGCAATCCTTGACTTGCAACCGGCTCCAGCATACGGGCAGAGCTAAGTAACCCAGTAGCATATCTAACGCACTGTGCGGGATGTGGGTTGGACTGGGGGTGGCTTTGATGATGGAGTTCGAGTGGGAAAACCTATGGCGGGATCAACCCCCCCCCCCCCCTCCTCTCTCTCTCTCTCTCTCTCTCTCTCGGGTGTACCCTACCCCGTTTCGTCATCCGCCTGCTGACGATTGTGGCCAATATGAAACACCGCCCATCTACCGTGCAGAATTTACCTTTTTTTTGTGTGTACGAAAAAGAAACCACGTGGTGCGTTTTGGAGTAGGTTAGGAAGAACAGGAGGGGGTTTCCCCCCCTCTCATTCGAGGGTGTTCGCTACTAGAGCTTGCACGCGTGCCCTGTGTGCGTGAACGCGCAAGACGAGCCCCCCATAAGTACACGCGGCTCTATACAGTACTTTTTCTTCAGGCATGCCGCGTGGAAAAAAAAGCGATTTGTAGCCTAGAAGACGCTACATACTATAATGTGCCGAATGCGTTTCAGGTCGTGCTGGTGAAGATCAGTTGCGTGCAGATTAGCACAGGCATATAGGCCTATATAAAATGCAGTAGATTTTTGTCTTTATGTCGTCTATCACGAACCTTTATGTTTTATTGTGCAACATCAAAATATTTAATTAACAAAGCGCCGCATGGTAGACAAGCTATACGGGATTCACCCACCCTCAATATGGTAAAATGTTCAGTCATCGTGGTGTTATGTAGGCTAAATGGCCTACGGTCAAACCCAGGTTGTTTAGTGCGTGCAAACAAAAGCTTCAAGGGTTAGTGCGTGTAAACAAAAGGTTCAGGGGCCGTAGGGGCCAACAGATAAATGCTGATAAACAACCTTGCATTGTATCAGAAGGAGGCGGTAGACGTTATCCCTCAGCCACGTTTTATTTTTACGCATGTTATTTTATTTTATATTGTCTAGGCAATTGACTGGTTGTTTTTATTGAAATCGTAGATTTACTGCAGCATTACAGTAGCCCATTGGATGTGGCATAAACAGATAAACACTAGGAGATGGGGGGACGTCTCCATCCATTTCCGCCTTTAATTGTAGCCCTGTTTCTTTGTGTAAGACGCAGAGGAAACTGTGTGGTATGGCGCAGTCGCTAGGATACTGCACAAGAAGCCATATGCGCCATGCATGGACTCTTCTCAAAATGGAGGCAGTAGACTACGTGGCGCTGGATTCGGGCCTGGAACGCCGGTGCATCGACGTCTTTCTGCTACCAGTTAGTCTACATTTAATAGATATTCAGAATGAAGATTGGGTGTTTGAAGCGTGCTTATGGGTGTTCCTGCCTTTGTCGACTGTAGGCCGATACTCTTCTGGTCAGAAAATGTGTCCTACACACAAAATGGAGCCAAACTTTCCATAGGACAACCGTTTTTCACCGGCAGTGCCATCCTCTGCCTATATGTACAAGTCCATTGTAATCATCTGATCGTCTTCCTTTGAAAACATTGTGTATTGTATATAGTAATATGCTTGTGGGTATGCGCTACTTGACGATGTACTAGTCTACAGTAAATATACCCTTTGATGTTTAATTAGAGCAGTTTGTCAAGAGGGAATTCAGTGCCAAATACAGCAGATATTTTTATTCTATTTAATGTATGAATAATCATAGCCTATAACACCAATAACATGTCGGTACACCTCATAGCATTTAATAAGTGACACGTTAGTGTTGAAGGTAACTTTAAAAAAGTAAAAACTGAAGACAGCTTTTTAAAACTTTTTCCACCCAGCCTCCCTTAGTTTTTCTCTCAGCAAGACAAACACGTGTAGCCGCTCACACACACACACACACACACACACACACACACGCACACGCACACTATGAACAAGGGAGCCTTGAGATCACATGCTGGAGTGCCAGGGTCAAACAGTGTCATTCCAACAATATAAAAAATGTAAAAGTTTTCGAAAATGATTCAAATGTGTTTACCTGACTACAGCAATTCGACCATAATTGTTTTTGCTATTCAGAAATTGTCTGAGTGTTGTCGTTGTTGAATTATGTTGGGGCATGCAGGCCTAAAATGATTGTCACTGTACAAAACACAGTTGTGTTGTGTACCTCTGGAGTGTCAACACACATGCTACACACACTGACACACTGGGGTGTAGTCTAGCTACTATAATAGGTGCTCCCTACAAGATGGGGGAGCTTGTAACCACCATATACATCCATGTGACTTTGTTGACCGACTCAACAGTCGGTCGACATCTTATAGCAAGGCTACGGGCTTCTGCATGCAAATGTGGTACTTCAAATCCAGTCCAATACCTGTTTATTCATCTTAACTCTCATAACAATAGCTCCTTATATTGTCGCCCCCACCCCCACCCCTCCCTCCCCAATACCTTCACTTTAAATACCACCTCCCACAGCCCCACTTCTACTTGCATTTGAAAGTTGTCCCCTTATCTGAATTTCTTCAACCCAGAACCGCCTCTCCCCGTAGAACAAATTGCTAATATAATAAAATACTGCAAGACTTTATTGATCCCAGCAGAAACATTTAAAGTGTTAAAGACAGATACATAGACATTTTTAAAAACTGTACCTTGATAAACACTGCGTCTATAGGATAATAGCATGGCCTACTGGTTGAAAATATGGTAACAAATAGGCCAAAATGAGAGCTGCACCACAGTTCAGTGAAGGATATCTGGATATAACAAATTACAGGTGGTCCAATGTGTGTTCTGGTCTGGAGACACCATAACAGTCTGCCTGGCAGACATGTTTTACTTAATATGGTATTAAGAAGGCTGAGTTGTATCATCCTTGCAATTACTGAAATGTTAGCTGTACTACTGGATTTAAACTGGACTCAATGAATCAATTATAATACTATTAAAACATCCAAACAAAGTCATTAGACTTCACACGTTTTCAATTATTTTATTATAATTTATAAAAGCACATAATATAAGATATTAAAAACAAGAAACATGCATATATGTAGTATCAGCAGTGTCTGTGCCACATGTTTCTGAAAAATAACCTACAGTATATGAATAAAATAACTTTAATACAGTGTATTAATAAAATAACCACAATACAGTATATTAATTAAATAACCATAATACAGTATATGAATTCAAGAGAAACAATGAACTAATACGTGAACAGCTGTAACATAATATTGTGTTATTTAAACAGCTTGTGATCAATAAATATGAGTAGAAAAGTTGATAATCTTAGTTGACACATAAATGTACCTCTTTCACTCAAACACACACACACACACACACACACACACACAGGAGGGGGAAGTTACATTAGAATAGGAGGTCTTCTTGTCCTTGTATTACGCTTCATGGTCTGGCATCACAAGTGCCTGTCAACAACCTCTCCTCTGTGTGTGTGTGTGTGTGTGTGTTTTGGGGGAGGGGTAAAAGACGGTGGTCAAAGGCTCACAAAAAGGAAGGTTAAACTGTAAAGAGAACGAAGAGTGTTTTTACTCATCAACATATGTTATAAACGTTCTACTACTGCTGGATACACATCCAGTAACTATTAGGTCTACCACAAAGCTACCACTATTAGTCTTACCACTAGTTGTGACCAAAAACCACAGATAATTACAATTAGCCCTAATTTGGAAATGTTGTGTAACTGCACCCTAAAATGTGTTTTTTGAGCTGTAAATGAAGTAATAGGACTGATCTGTGATGAGACACATCAATGCTGGTGTATGACATTTTAGAAAAAATCTGCATTTTGGGTTAAAAACGAATCTACACGTCATATTCGTTAAAAATCACCCCAGGACATGGCTGGTTTTCACCAGTACCCTCTGTCCGTTCATACATCATTACATTAACATGTTAACAATAATGTAAATGGGGGTCCCCCTCTCCTCACTAGATACCAGACTAAAATCATAATCAGTGATGTACATTTTGGATGACCGAAATGTAAAAACATAATCTGATTACTTTCCATTAGGTCAGAAAAGTGTTCTTTGAAACTCCATACCAAACTATTTACTGCATTTGCGCACCATATCTTTGTAGATTTGTGACGGGGAATGTTGCTATGGGGGTGGGAGATCAAAGTAGGACCTTTTTCAGTTAATGACGGTAACAAAAAGTCATTAAGAAAACACAATTGTTTTATGCATTGTTCTTCTGCAAACATCCCGTTTAAATCTGAAAGTAGTTCTAGAAGTTATCATAATTTTCTCTATAAAAAGAAAAAGAGCATATGTTTAGAGCTGAAGGCATACGCTTTGAGACTAAAGACATGCCAGATCTAACCAAACTGTGTGAGGTGGGTTGTTAACAGGTGCAGACTATTAATATTTAAGATCATGGCTAGGATGGTGTTATGTTGTGTGGTCTGACCGGTCTGAACATCTTAGCTTACAATCGCTTGCCATACCTTGGGGAAGCCTTAATAAAGGCAGAGGGATGTACTTTGGCCACGAATATGGTCTGCTAAAGTTGTTCTCCATCAACACAAGTTGTCCAATTGTGTCCCATGGATGTGTACAGGATTGCCGTGCGATACATGTGAAAAACGTGATCATACTTGATTTTACACACTATGCAGTTGCTTTAATTTTAGAAGGATAAAATCAAATACATACAGTCAGTAAGAATACTCAATATCCATGGTGTTTTAGGACTTTTGAATCACACACATATGCATGCTAAAAATGTCACTCCAAAAACATTTGATGTACCTATTGTTAGATGTGTGAATGTAAGATTATATTTTCTTATTATTACAGTAATGCACATTTTAAGATGAAATCATGAAACCAGGAAGAATGTGTGTAGAATATAAATTGCAAACTAATATTTATAGTACATTTCATTCAAATAAATAAAATAAAAATAACCCACAGCTTTCAAAACATTAAATGATGCAACATTCACTGGTAAGATGTCAGAGCCGTCATGCAGATCCACTGATTGCTTCCATTACCTGCTGAACAAATCTAAGGTGTGACAATGTTTTTGATCAGGGCAGCGTTGGTGGTTCATTGGTCCTGCCCTAAACTGATTGAGAAAAAAAATGAAGGCTAGAAAATACTCTTCATGTTTCAACAGCTGTTGATAGTCTCTTTGACGAATGTCATTATTTTCCACTTGTCTTATGTATTGTCTTAGTATTATGTCTGAATATATTATACCTATATATATATATATATATATATATATATAT
>JAODLL010006382.1:0-10035 GCA_026546735.1 Forbesichthys agassizii
GCACCATAATAATGCACCATAATAATGAGCACCATAATAATGCACCATAATAATGAGCACCATAATAATGCACCATAATAATGCACCATAATGATGCAGCAGCATAATAATGAGCACCATAATAATGCACCATAATAATGCACCATAATAATGAGCACCATAATAATGAGCACCATAATAATGAGCACTATAATAATGCACCATAATAATGCACCATAATAATGCAGCATAATAATGCACCATAATAATGCAGCAGCATAAATCCCACAACCAATGAACATTCTAGGCATGTCTGTTTGCCTCACCTAGAACTTCTGCGCATCACCAACCTCCGTATCAACTTCACCAAGCTGCACACGCTGGGAGACAACCTGCTGGACCGCCGGCCCGACGTGCTCCAGAAATACTACTACGCCCTCCAGGAGCTGGTGGTTCGGGGCAGCTGCTTCTGCTACGGCCACGCCTCCGAGTGTGCCCCTGTGCCAGGGGTGGACACCAGGGAGACGGGCATGGTGAGAGGGACACATTATGTCAGTGCACGGCACTAGGAGGGGTATGGATGATATGGGATGCCATGTGGCTCCAACAATAGTGACTTTTTTTATGGGCTGGTAATCTGGGTTCGATGTTTAAAACATGAGTAGTACAGTGGTTGGTAAAGGTTGTGTGTTTGGTATTATGGGATATCCGAAATAGGTTTTTGCTCTGTTATTTTGTAGTGATGCGTACAGTTGTGTGCATCGCACAGCGTTTGTGTGGTTATGACCACTCTATGGCTCAATGTCAATATGAGCTGTGCGTATCTGTTTGGACAGATCCACGGCCGCTGTGTGTGTAAACACAACACAGAGGGTCTGAACTGTGAGCGCTGCCGGGACTTTCACCATGACATGCCTTGGAGACCAGCGGAGGCGGACAACTCACACACCTGTAGAGGTAGGAAGTAACATGCTTGTGGATGGAATAGCTTGTACATACTGATTATACATGGCACATAACCAAGCAGTGGCTATTAAGGTGTGGCGGTTCCTGAATGAAATAAGCTCCAACAACTGTTCCCAGGCTGGTACTAGATGTATAGGGAAGTAAAAGGTAGTAGTAGGGCTGCTCGATTATGGAAAAAATAATAATCATGATTATTTAGGCTAATATTGAAAACCCGATTATTTAATGTGATTACTCATTGACTTTGAATAGATATTCCAAAGTCTAAAAAAACTATGAAACAAATGAACAGTGAAAGCACCTTCTACTGTTAAATGTTCCTTAATACTTTTCATGTTGATCTTTCACTTGCCTGTCATTCAGAACACAAGACAAAATAAGAGTTTCTTGCAAAACGTAATGTGCAAAATTATCTTTTTCTCTCGATTATCTAGTTTCTGTATTTGTTAGGAGCTGAACATTGAATTGATTAATTGCACAGCCATCACACAGGTAGTAGTGGACCTTGCAGTATAGGGATGGCTGCAAACATTCTGTGCGTATTGACACCAGTGGCGTCGGGCTACTATATGATGAATACCCTAAAACAATTCACGTTTCAAAGTTTACGTTTGCATTGCCCACCTGGTAACTCACTTCTGCTGGCTTACTCTAGATAGTCTTGACTAGCAACCTGAAGATTGGTTAATCCTAAAAAATACATATATTTACTAAGGGACGTAAATTCGGGTCAAGCTCCTCACTTCTTCGTGTTTCACCACACATTCACCATTCATTTTGAGGGGCACTGTTTCACTCATTGTAGGATATGAGAAACGAAGAAGAGAGTTCACACTAATTATTTGCTGCTCCTCCAAAGAAACAGCACATAAATACCAAAACTGTTAAACAAATTGTTACGATAAAAATGCAACTACATACTGAATCTTGCTTGTGCCCGGAGCCCAAGGGAAGCGGAACACCACTGATATAGACTTCCTCTGTGCCCCTGTCCAGAGTGCAACTGTAATGGCCACTCAAGCCAGTGCCACTTTGACATGGCCGTGTACTTGTCCATGGGCAACGTCAGTGGAGGGGTGTGTGACCACTGCCTCCACAACACCATGGGACGCAACTGTGAGCTGTGTAAGCCTTTCTACTACCAGGACCCCAGCAGAGATCCCCGAGACCCCCGGGTCTGTGTTGGTGAGTTTAGTGGAGTGACTTTGGAGATGATGTAACCAGGTATCAATATCTTTACTGAATGATTATTGCCTGTGTTGAAAGTGTAGCAGAACATTTAGTGAGAACATGGCAACCAATGTAGCATATAAAAGAAACAAAACATAACTACAGGTTTATCTACAATTTACACAGTTTATGTATGTACAGTGAAGCAAGGCAAACACATATCTACTGCTAATATTCTACACATACCTTTTGAAGGCCCTGAATATGTAATCTATTTTTGTGGAAATATTGGGCACTGCAGATAACACACAAAGTATACGTGTATAAGAATACATGTGAATTATTAATATTACTATTCTTCTACAAGCTATTTTGGTTTGCAGCAGAGTGAGTCTCAGAGAGTAAGATCATTCAAATAAATAAAACCATGGCCTACAGACACAGCCTGTTCTCACATACAATAGCTACAAATAATGGATTGGGATTATACTGCCAACACAATCACAAGATATTTTTAAGAACATACGGTATAGCCTATGGTATTGTTTCAAAAGAAATGTACATGTACTAATCTATTACTAATCTAACTATTCTCCTATATGATATACCCTTTGACTTTGTGTCATTCTGTCCTTCATTAATACTGACTTGTTGCAGTATTTATAGAAGAGGTTCAGCCATTACAGAGCAGACAGTTTGCTCTTGTCTTCCATAGTGGTCTTGGTCTGTCTCTTCTATAATGTGTGTGCATGTTGTGGGGTCTCCAGCCTGTGACTGTGACCCGGTTGGGTCGGTGGAGGGAGGCATCTGTGACAGCCACACAGACCTGGGCGTGGGAATGATCTCGGGACAGTGTCGCTGTAAGGCCAACGTGAAAGGCGCCCGCTGTGACGACTGCAAGGAGGGCCACTTTGGCCTGAGCCACGATGATGCACTGGGCTGCCAACGTGAGTGTTTCTGTTGTGTTCACGTTCATGTGTGTGTGTGTGTGTGTGTGTGTGTGGATTCAATCATTTCAAAGTGGGGTCAGTACCATGCTTCACAACATGTAATTCTCTATATGCCATGCTTAATAGAGGTATCATACAACTGACGTACATACTGTGTGACAAATGCCAAATGCAGTGGCAGGCTGTGCATTTTACAGCTAGGCCTTCAGTGGTATGCCTGAATCAACTCACGCCTTAATACCATAATTATGATGCCACCGTTACAGAAACCATCATTACTAACATTATACATAGTTGGGCGCTGCATCACAGACAGGCATCTTATGTAGCAAGAACAATATGACTCTCAGTCTTTTCAATATCACATTATTTATTTTCGTCTTTTTGGTATAGAGTTCCGTTTCCCAGCGTACTTTGTTGAGCTATGGTAGTAGATCCACTCCCAAACATTTTCAAAAGCACCGTTGCTTGTGTGTATGTGTTTTGTGTCTCGCTGCTGCCTTGATTCGACAACTCAAATTTGCGAACCCTGTGTGTATCCAAACACCAATTTGGCGTTGCAAATAATAGGCACATTCCCTGCAATGCAATTTGTAGTGTGTCTCGAAGGTGATTGAGTGAACCAAGCCCAGTAAGGGCTCGTAGTCACCGGTCCTGGATTGATAGTGGCAGAAATAACCCTTTCCCCAGCTGGGACTGCCTTGCCAGCATCGTAGTCGGCAGACCATTTCTCACGATGACCAGCTTCTCTTGAATATTTGGTCTTGAAAATGGATTTGGAATTATCTGCGACCAAATCAATGTCTTCACCTCTGTCAGCCATTGTAGGATATAAAAAATGCCTGTGCAGGTCGCTATGTGATATTGTTAGTTTGTACCAGAGCCTTACGCTCCCTGACCATCCAATCAAAGGATGTTAAGGATGTCTCAATCTCAAACTCTGATTGGTTAAAAGCAACAGTTTCATTGCTATTTAGTTGAAGGTGCAAACGCCCACCCTCACGTTTATGAAGGCCTCGAGGTAGATTTCTTTCACATGGCAACACATGATGAATGAAATATGAAATATGAAATAATAAGATAAAAGCTCTGGCACAAATCTCCACTACTGGAAGCAGCGCAACCAAGATAAATACTATGAAATTAAGAGAGTAGACTATTGGGAATAATTATATACATATTCATGAAAAAATATATAATAATGGTAAATGCAAATCAGTGATTCTGATTGTGTTTAGATCAGCAGAGAAGGCCTTGCTGGCCCTGACGGCCCACCATTGGCCAAATTACGCTATCTATTTATTACATTAGACATCAAATATGCTTACGGATGCTTTCTAGCACATTCTGGTTTTAATGTGTGGTGAAACTGGTCTTCTGCCAGCGAGTTACCGTAGGTGATGATGTAGCTTTCTCTTCTTTCTTTTTATTAGCCTTTAATTCCCACTGATCCTTTTTCAACCTTTGCAAATACCACACATATTGCTGTTTACATGTGTGTGTGTGTGTCTGTGTCTTCCTCAGCCTGTGGCTGTGACCCCCGGGGGATCATCATGTCTGGGACACCATGTGACCAGATAAGCGGAGATTGCTCGTGTAAACGATACGTGGCGGGGCGTTACTGCAACCAGTGTCTGGTTAGTGAGGAGCGTCGTGTCTATTTATACTGCAGATAATGACTGGAATGCATGAATGTCATTGTGACATTTCCTACAATTAATGTTTAGGTTTAACGTAAAATAAAGACATGTCTGCCTTTTAAACAAATGGGTGTGTGTAATCTAGTGCTTAGGCTTTCTCAGACAGTTGGAAAAGGATCTGCACTATTAAAGGTGGAGTCAACGATTGGAAGCAAATTAACTTTTTGTAAAATTCAGCTTCTACACTGCCTATTTAAATTGAAACACCACTATCCCAGCCTTGGCAATGTGTGTCCATTGTGGGGAAGGGTTTGGGGGGCGGGGCTTGTGAGGGAGCACGTGTTTTGTTTTGATGTTGTCTTTCTCCAGAATGGCTGACTCCACCTTTAATATAATCCTTTAAACCCCATTGTGTTGTCTGCTACATGTTCCACTGTAGCCAGAGTACTGGGGACTCAGCCATGACTTGGCAGGCTGCAGACCATGTGATTGTGACTTTGGAGGGGCCTATAACAACAGGTAGGATATTTGTATTAATTGTCGGTCTCTGGTTTGAGTGGCTGTGCAATACTATAATTAAAACTGATGAGTGCGAATAGAGTGGTCAAGAAATCTTGTCTTCTGGAATAAATATGTATAAATACATCAGTGTGCATGTGCTGACCATCAGGTGCATGATGGAGAGTGGCCAGTGCGATTGTAGGAAGCATCTGATTGGTCGACAGTGTTCAGAGGGGCAGCCTGGATATTTCTGTGCTCCGCTGGACTTTTACAAATACGAGGCTGAGGACGCCACTGGACACTCTCCAGATGACCCTGCCCTGCCTGTGAGTGCTCGACACAAAACACTTCTGACACTATCATAATGGAAGTCATGAATTCCAGTATTACAGTAATACAGTATTAGTCTTAATATAGTATTAGTGTTGCCACAATGTAACAAAAATATATATCGTTTTTTGATACAGCACAAAGTCATGTACAGTAGCTTATGTACAGTATATTGATACTGTACTTTTCCAAGAAAACGGGAAACACACACACCATAATAGTGCTGTTATGGGTTTTTTTTTTTCTTTTGAATATGAATGACATTTTCAGTAAAAACATAATCTTTTAGAACAATAAATAAAATAAATTAATGAATTCATTAAATGGCTTTCAAGGTCACATGACAATCTTTGGTAACTTAAATACTCTAGCAGCATCATCTGAAACTGTTTGACTCAAACTGTACCTCCTGTTCAGGAGGTAACTGAACCGTTTGAGTTGCTGCTATATTATGAACAAAATTACACAGCAAAGACTGCTAACGTCTTGGCAACATAAAAACAAAAATCTGATGTCCCCTGCACTTCAGTATTACGTTTGAAGGTATCTCTTTAAGAGGGGCAGCGGTGATGTCCTCACATGCAGCGAGAATGCGGAAAAGCCTGGGACTATGAGACAAACACAAGATACAAGACGTTATGTTTACTTTGGATGTGTATGTGGTGAATTGGAATTATATGGAGATTTAATTTAATCTATTCTCAGTGTGTGTTGGGAAGAATTACCTCCTCCTGACCTGATCCTGACTATGGTTGGGATTGAAAGGCTTGAGTGTAACATTGACATTTTCAGTCATTTTTACTAAAATTCTGTTATTAGGCTACTACCGACCGTTTTTAACGGCAGGGTATAGCAGTACCTTTTTCTATCATCGTATACTGCACAATGCTAATTGGTATTTATTTTATTATTTGATTATCAAAGATATTGTCTGCATTTCTCTCTCATTTATGAACCCTGGTTAAAACCAATCTGGTCATTTCAGATTCGCTGTGATTCGCTACAGTTCAGTACAGTGTATACCAGGGTGGGGCGGTGGGTGGTAATGTGTTGTACACCTGTGTGTAAGGTATCTTGCATTCCTGCAGCAGGCAGAATATGGCTTTAGTCATACATATGTACTCATATGTGCATTCGTACATACAATGGCACCATAGACATATCTCGAAGCTCTGAGAATTGTTTATTGTTTACTTAAAACATATAATCACTTTGATTAATACAATTATAATATATATATATATATATATATATATATATATTTTTTTTTTTTTTTTTTTTTTTTTAATATTTAAAATATATATATAACTTTTTGTTGCCAATCCCACACCTTTTTGTTTTGATATTATCTCCTTTCTATCTCTCCCACCCACTTCTTATCTATCTAAAGATCCATGCAAGATCAAGCAGCCCACTTTTGGCAACCAGTGTCAGAAGTCAAAGCAATAATGTGATGAAAGAAAGTGTATGGAGTTCCCATTATAGGAGCGTATAGTGAGGAACGCAGTCAACGCACTAATGTTAAGGCACTGTGTGTGTATACAGGGCTCAGAGTCCAGAACGAAGAAGTGACCCTTAAAATCATCACACACACTAGCACAGATACCAGCCTGTCACAGTGATTTAGTGCTGCATGATGTGTGTGGGCGCACACACACACACACACACACAGTCCTTGCCCCACTCTGCTTAACACATGCATGCATGCAAAAATACTAGTGATGCACTGATCGTTTTTTTTCTGGCTGATACTAATTGCCGATTTTCAGTCATTAAAATCGGTTGATACCGATTTTATACTTTTTATTTTTCATGAATATAATCCTTGTAAATCAGTGTTTCCTCTGTAAAACATTTTTGCTGTGGGGGAAAAGTTTAGTCGGGGCCACCCAGCCATCCCCCTATTTTTGGGGGATTCCACGGATCTTCCCTAAAACAAAATGTATATGTATTAAAAACATTTAAAAATTTAAAAGCATACACCTCAAATAAATAATCTGAAATATAGTTTCCATCCCCCTGAAATTACCTCACTAATGTACAGTATATTTGCATTTTGATGTCTGGAATGTCACTGGTGTTGAAAATATATCAACTGTGTTTTATATAAATATGAAATTAACAGTATCGTTGTTTCAAATCATCCATTCACCACAGTGTACTCTGTTGACGGTCCCTATATGCATATAGCTCTGCTGCTGGAAAGCCAAAGCCAGTGGCGCAGGGGGGATATGTCCCCCCCACTTTCGTAAAGAACAAAAAAAAAAATTATTATGTTTTAAATTTACGTCCGATGTCCGATGTAGCCTAACTCGAGTTACATTTGTTCATTTGCCTACTTTGATGATCATCATAAGGCTACCAGCATTGGCAAGTCCACTATTCACTATGCAATGCCCCACCCTCCTTGGTTGTTGCTATAGGCATGCCCTGTAAAGTAAGCTATTTGCACCTGGCATGTAGGCTAATGGTGTTTGCTATATTCCAAAGGAAGTGCACATTTCTCAAATAATAGTTCTGAAATATCAGAGAGAAGCAGACATAACTTAAAAATTATTTTGAGAGCTACAGTATCTTATAATTCCACTGGTCTCAATGCACGATCTTGACAATTCACGTGAATTACAAACATGTATGCTAGACTACAGGAACAGTAATACCCTTACATAAAAGGGTAAGTCACCCTACATTGTTTTATTTTAAGATAATTTATTTATGACTTCCATTAGTTGTATTATCTTGGCTTGCTTTAAACATTTGTTTAGCGCACCAGGATTTGTCTCACATCTATCTGGATCTCATAATCGCACAACATGAAACTTTACTGTACCATACAGTAAAGTTACGTAGTTTTCATCTTGGATCATCAGATACCTTTGATGTCCTGTTCTAGTTATGTTGGTATCTCCTCTTGCTTTTTTACACCACCTTGTAAAACCACGTGTAGTCTAAAACGTGCACCATTTCGGCAATTCCCCTAAAAGCTTGACAATTCCCCAGCGCATAACATAGGTTTGTTCATTGACCGTTCTTTGAAGAGGAATATTCCAGAGCAATTTGCTTCTTTTATAATAGGGAGATACTGGCATGTATTGTTGACCAGTGATCATGTTGGCATGTTGACCAGTGTAGTATTCTAGTCTATGTCATAACCATGTGTAACGATGTCAAGACAATTGCGCTACAACCATAAATTACATAAATATTACTCTTGAATACTTCAACACATTGATGGGCCATTACACTTGTAATGTGTTTGTCCTTTGCGCAGGGGAGCGGGGCTCAATTCCCGGGTGGGACAGATTTTTTATTTAATTTGGTTTTAATAACTTAAAACATAGTTGTACAGGCTTAACATTTGAGACATTTTTCCTCACACTTTCGTCCCCCCCACCGTAAAAACATTTCCTGCGCCACTGGCCAAATCTATACATTATGCTATCACTGTAATTTAGAGTGATTCCAAAGAAAATAGGTTGCAGTGGACTCTTAATTCGGAATTAATGGTTGTTTTCTTGTCTTTTTGATCCTGAGTTATAGAAGCAAGAATACATCCGACATTGATTGGTTTGATGTTTGCACTTATAAATAGGCCTATGCATTCATTCAAATGAATGGTGGCCTGACATGTGAACGTAGGCCTACCGCTTTTAAAGTTAGCAAACCAAGAAAGTGTAATATACCGTAATGAAAAGGCCAAATTAATGGAAAATTGACAGCCATTTAATTGACGACAATGATCGATTCAACAAACATCGGTTAAACATATCGGCCATTAGAAAGGAAAATTGGAAATAACACTGATCTTTCGATTCCGATCTCCTTCCAGATCGATTGACCTAAAAAATACCTCCTCTACAATGCAAATACACACGCACACACACACACACACACACACACAAATGTGCAAAGCCTTTGACAGAGAGTTTTGACACCCTGACTCAATGTTGAGTGTTCACTAAAGCAGCAGCCAGGCATGGCACACAACAAGTGGACATATGATCCACGTAGCCTGTTCTCATTTTCCCTCCCAGGGCCGAGCGAGGCCCCAGGCAGAGACAGACTGCGTGGAGCAGCTCAACAACCACCTGCGCAGACATCGGCGTCACCGGCGCATCGCCAACGTTCAGCAGCAGAAGGCAGCGTTGAGACGCATCCGCCAGCTTCAGCAAACGGTACAGAGAATAATGGTCGTTCCCACAGCTCATGAAGTGTGGAACCCCCCCCCCCCCTCTTTTGAGATTAGATGGGTTAACTCCTCCATGCTGTGATAATGATTTGTGGTTAATTAGGTTTGCCCAAAGTTTGCTCGATTTACCACCTTACTGTCGGTGTCGACATTTCCCAATCATTGAAACTCAACACATTTTACTTAGACTAGTTGACAAAAACACTCAGTCAACAATGATCACCATCTATAAGGTGTGGAGTGTCGTGCCTGGCCCGACCTGCCACTGGGTGGCCCTGGGGAGAGGGAGAGGATAGGCACAGCAGGCTGC